>BQNB010078687.1:0-20635 GCA_026074375.1 Tanacetum coccineum | reverse complement strand
AAAAAATAGGAAGTGTGTGTGTGTTTTCGGTTTGTATAAAAAAAAGTATGGGTTTTGGGCTTGAGTTTTTAAAAGAAAGGAAAGTTTATAAAAATAAATGTGGGCTTGTTGTTATAAAAAAATATGGGTTATTGTTTGGGCTTTGGGGTTTTCGAAAATTACAAAGAAAAGGGAAGGGGCTTCGGCCCAATTTTTGTTAAACGCTACATCATTTAAATCTCGATCCTAAAATTTAAAACCCGACTCGCTAATTTTTATAAAAGCATAAATTTTTAAATTCGGTTCGGCCCGACACGAATAAAATATACTTATATAATAAATAAATGAAAAATATATCAAATAAAAATTTAATAATTTTCACAATTAAAAATACGGAGTTCGTTGATTTCTCGATCGGAAACAATTAAAAATAAAATATAAAATTCGCGAAAGAATTTAAATGACGATTTTAATAAAAACCGACTGAAATAATAAAATGAATTATTTAAGATTTAGAGAATAGTTATAAATTCAGAATAAGTAGTGACCTTAAATACGGGGTTTTACATACTCCCCTCCTTACGGGAGCAACGTCCCGGTGCTCAATCCGCCTTATTCGTCGTATGGTTACTTGTGAAGAGATGAGGATACACTTAGGTCCTTGGTGGAGGTTTTTAACAAAAATTAAATTAACAAAAGTCAAAGCATCAAATATATGAAATGAATATGAGCAAAAGGATTGAGTGCCGTGAGAATTCTTAAAAGGAAGGATAAAATACATGACAAAAAAAACCATTGGAAACGAATAGTTTTGAAAAGTCGTCAATTCTTGGGAACGGTTAGGGCTCATTACGATTAGCTTATCAAGTTCGCGGAGGCCGATACACATTCGGAAAAACCCATATAACAAATCACGAGTCGAAAGAAATTCATAGCCCAAAGAATGATTCATACGGAAGAACACACGCTACGTCAGATACACATAAGCCCACTCATTTATAATTTGTCACTTACAAAAAGAGGCGTCCCAATCCTTGTAAGTAAAAGAATTATAAAATACTCTATGTTTCGGGGGCGGTCGGTTACTTATACATTCCTTATCCACTATTATGAAGAAAGCGTTCCAATACATTTCAATAAGACGATTATAAATACAGTATCCAGACTTAAGTATGAGCCGAGCACGAAGAACACAATATCAAAACACAAAGAACAAAAGCTACATTAAGAAAAAGTAGGAGTAGTCCTCTATGACACGGCATGATCCTCATACTATCAATTACACCTAAGTAACGAAGAAACTAATAACGTGCCGATTAGGCAAACGTGTTCCAACCGTCAAGTTACCAGTAAACCGGCAAAAAACGATCCTAGTGGTGGTTAAGAATAAAGTCGTACCTATCCCATCAACTGGAAGGATTTTCATAATGATAGGATTACAGCAAACTCAACACAACGCTGACTTCGACTAAAGTCAAAAGAAGAGTTTTAATGAACTCTGAATCGGAGGTTTGAGTACGACAATATAAACTAATGGATTATGACAAAGTACAAATACCGTATATGGTTACCAAAAATTATTTTATATCAAAAAGGAAAATAAATAATTTCACCGTATAATGATTCGGAGATCATCAGCTATCGCTCATAAAATATCAAAGAAAAAGAACTTATATTAAGCGACTTACCATCGGTACTATATACACATATGTAATGTTAATTAATCTCATTAACAATAAAAATTTCTTCTGCCCTTTGCAATCTGAACTTAATGGACCTAAATTTCAAAAAATACTCGTACAATGTATAAACAGAGACGGTTTTCACATTTAAATAAAGATGGTCTAAGAACTGAGCTAGTTAGCTGAGATAGCTACAACAGATAACATACTCTCCAAGTGTTTGAGTAATCCTAACGAGTTAGTTATCGATTATTACCATCCTGTCTGCCAATTCTGATTATTTAAAAAACGGTATTTTTGTTTTGTTCTATCGTATTTATTTTTAAGCTAACTTCCCATTTTTACACTCCGTTTACCCAAAACGAAAAATCCATCAGAGGTTGTAATTAATCTAATTTCCTACAGGTATTTAAAATTTTGGAAAATAGGGCACTTAATATAAAAATATTGGTCTCCAAACACAACTCATTATTCTTGAAAATATGGGCACAATTTATGATTAGTTTGGACGTTCAGTTCCGTAACTTATTCATCTAGCATAATATTACGGATTTTATCCAAATAACCACAAGTCCTCATATGTTTAACAAACAAAACCCTTCACTGATCACCATTGTAAAAACTCAGTAGCCTTCAAGTCAAATAAAATTAGTTATAAGCCTAACCATCTACATTACAAATTATGGGTACACACTAAGTTTGTTTTTCTTTCTAAACGGTTTGGGTCGTAACTACGACATAGCCGGATGTAGTTGGGATAGTTATACAGCCCACTCTCCACTGAGACCTAACCAAATTAGGCCCTATTCATTAATGCAAAGCTACAGTAGGATTTAAGGCATAAACATAAGGGTACTTCCCCCATTAAAATACTCAACTTATACTTGCGAAAGTTCCAAAAATAGGCCGAAAGTAACCAATAATTATTCCAACACTTATTGGAATTACTATTATATGAGATATATACTATAATATATATATAATAAAGTATACTATATATGCGATGGTCCCTGAATGATACAGCGTAAGAATATGAGACAGAGAGAGCTCAAATACATGTACAAGGAGTAATCGTATAAATATAATACTAGTATTAACGTTCGAAATTGGAAAAATAAAGTAAGATAAGAAAAACAGAAGTACGAAAGATAACGGAATGGTCAGCGTACAAAGACCGCCCAATATAAAGAAAATACTAGACGACCATAAGATAGACTATAGACATAAACTAATAATTCAAGCATCTTGTATATTCAATTATTAATATAATAGCAATAAGGATGCAAAAGGGAGCATATAAGTTACCTAAGGAGCAACAGACATCTGCGTAGATAACAGGACAAGTTGTGAATAGACCATCTGTAAAAATTTAATCGAAAAAAACGAGTTATGAGTCCTAAGGGTTTTTCTGAGATAAAACGACCTAGTGGTCTCCTATCGTACGAGAGCTACCAGATACCACATTCTGTTGAACACTGCCAATAAGAATCACAGCCGTACCGGAATACCACATTGGGGTAGCTACATTCATAGTTCCATCTGATACAACATCGTTACATTAAAACAGACATCAAAAGAGACGTTTAATAAAATGTCGACATCGATTAAAATAAATATCAGAAGGTAATTTAGTCCCAATAATTTTCTTTTTAACAAAAGGTTACAAGAGTTTAAAACATGACCATCTTTCTGTAAATTATTAATAATTCAAATGGTCGTACGAATGAGTGACATAAAACCAAGTCTTTAAAGGTTTTGGTCATCTCAGTCCGCCGTGTCACGAATTGCTCCCGAATGCTCAGCTACGTCCGCTCTATAATTACACCTATAGAGAATACAATGCAAAAACGTCAACAATAATGTTGCTTGGAACACTCAACCTAGGTATTAGAAGAAAAAAACAGTATTTTGAGAGTCTAACGATCAAGGAAATATTTCAGTAAGGAATATAGTGGTAATCTCAATATTGGCCAAAGAGTAGTAATTTTCGAAATCCAAGGTATGATTCAAGTAAATCCAGATACATTGTATGTTGAGTAAAGTGGACCACAATATTTAAAAGTAATGTAGACCAACTTATCACAAGATCCCAGTCTAAATGGATATATTATGATTGCGCTAACTCAATGACACACCGACACCGTTAAAAGGAATTTTCGCCTCTCAATATAAAAAGTAGGGTATAATGCTATAAACCCCAATCCGATACTCAAATGTTAAATGCTCACATGGTGAGTCTAAAGCACCAAAAAGCAGGATCCGCGAAAATAAGTAGAGCGTGGGGGATTGTTGCAGTCCCGATAGATCTATCCACAACAGTGATCGCGCTCGATTACTACAATAGCCACTTGAACCAGTTCACTGATACAAACAAGGGTGAACTTAATAGGCAGATAAAGGACTTAGGCAAAAAATCTTAGGATAGCATACTAACTGTAAACGCACTAGTGACACCAACTAGCTACAAAACCTCATGTAAGATGTTCAAATACGACAGGTTTTTAAATTACTAATATAAAGGCACATTTAATGATCTCAAATTGATGTTATAGATTAAGACACACAAACACAAAGCTTTGGAATCAAGTTCATGCAAGAAACAGGGGCCATGAAGCACACAGCGTGTGAGTGGGTAGGTTTTAGAAGTCATGGCGTACGGTAACAAGTAAAAAATATTCATGTAACGCATTTAGTGGATGGAACAAATCACCTGAAGTTTAACATTTGTAAAACGAGCAAGTATTACTCACCCCGAAAACAGTTTTATGAAAACCATTGACAAGAGACAAAGGGTGAGGGGGCTAATGAACTCCCATGAAAAGAAGCAACGCTCCGATCGTAGAATCACAAAAAGGTAGCGAACCGCCGGATATGCATACCACGACCTATTACTTATTAATACAAGTATATTTATTAACAATTCGAATTACTTTAAATTATACTCAACTCTATTGGCACAATCTCTCTACTCAACACCTCAACACCGAGGCACTGTAGGACAGGAAAAAAGAGAGAAGATTATACAATGGCGGGAAGACCGTCTATAGATTTATGTGTTAAATCGATAAGTTATAATAATAAGACGTTTATTTAATATTAATAAGGTCGTCTAGGGTTGATATCCGCTGTTTTACCTAATTGTTATGATCTCTTGATCTGGCGGTTTGCTTCTATTTGCATGTGGTTGAGTTTCATAGATCCCCACCTTTTCTCGATTTAATGGTTTTCATAAACTGTTATTCCGGGGTGAGAATAGCATGCTCGTGTTTTACAAAGTAAACTTATTGCGATTGAGTTATTTTAGGTTTTACGGTCTACGCGATTCGCGATTCCTCGTTTCTTGTTAATCTTAAGTTGTTTTAGGCATTTTATCCGTTTAAGTGTTTATCGTGTTTATTCTATCTATGAAATCCCCCGGCGACCTTGAAAGCTAATTTTGACATATTTCGTTAAGATTCATATATTAGTCACGATTAGTCAAAATCTTATGTTTTCGCTTAAAAAATCGTACTTTTATTAATAAACGAGAAGATTTCTTCAGAAACAATTACCCGCAACTCTTCTTGAGCAAGTGTAAAGCGAATAGGAGAAATCGAGCGCCAGGACGTCGCTCCCTTAAGGAGGGGAGGATGTAAAACCCCGTATTTAAGGTCACTACTTATTCTGAATTTATAACTATTCTCTAAATCTTAAATAATTCATTTTATTATTTCAGTCGGTTTTTATTAAAATCGTCATTTAAATTCTTTCGCGAATTTTATAATTTATTTTTAATTGTTTCCGATCTAGAAATCAACGAATCCCGTATTTTTAATTATGAAAATTATTAAATTTTTATTTAATATATTTTTCACTTATTTATTATTTAAAAATATTTTATTTAAGTCAGGCCGAACCGAATTTAAAAATTATGTTTTTATAAAAACTAGCGAGTCGAGTTAAATTTTTAGGGTCGAGATTTAAATAATGTAGTGTTTAATAAAATCTAGACCGAAGCCCGTTTTCCCCTTTTCCTTTTAATTTTTCGGAAACCACCAATCCAAACACTTATACATATATATTTTTTTATCAAGCTCACATTATATTTCATAAACTTTCTTTATTTTATAAGTTCAAGCCCACACTTCCTTATAACCTGTCTATTTAATTAAAAGCCACAAGCCCACATTCATATTTTATAAACACCCAAATTTTTTATAAAAGCAAGCCCACTATTCCCTTTTTATAAACTTCCACATTTTATAACTTAAAAATAAGCCCAAACAAAATATACCATACTTTTTTTTATAATTAAGCCCATACATATTTACATATACTTTACATTTAATTATGGAATCCAAGCCCACTTTCTTTTTTTATACAAACCGAACCAAACCCTTCCTTTTTCTTTGGGGCAAGTGTGGTAGTAATTTAAGATGTATATGAACCTGGAGAATGAGTATAAGCAATTGTTGAGGTCATATGGTAAGTCGTTAAGCGGTAACTAGTTGCTAGTGAATCGACGAAATTTTCAGAAAATAAGTAACCAATGGAATTAATAAGTGAAGTATGGATTACATGGATTCCTAATGAACAAACTATCATGCATATAATATAATAAGTTGCATAATTTATGTAATTCGAATATTAATAATATATTATTAATATTAATAGGTCGTGGTTGATTTTCGGCGTCCTTTTCTATCGTGATTTCTAGATTGACATTGCTTCTATTCATAGTGAGTTCATAGCCTCGCCTTTCTACTTATAAATGTTTATATAAACCCCGCGAGGGAGATACATGCTAGTCTTATAAATCGAACATTATTGATTTCTACTACTTAAGCGTTACGTGACTATCTTTACAAAAGTTTTTACTTTCTTACTACATGACTTCTAAAACATGTGTGATACACGGTTGTTTCATATGAACTGATTTAAAGCTTGATTTGTTTACTACATCATTTGAGATCATTATATTCCTATATATGAAAACCGTGAGTTTTGAACACATTACTTGTTTTACTTTGGACGCAAGTGCTTTTCAAATTGTATGCTATCCAGATTATTGCCTGAATATTATTGCCTAAGTCCTTTATCTGCTACTTAAGTCCCCTGTTTATCATGAACCGTCAGTTGCTATTGTAGTGAGCGCGAATGTTGTGGATAGATCTATCGGGACTGACAATCCCCGTCTACTTTCCAGACTTTATGGTTTTTAGATAACCATGTGACGCACTTAACATTTGAGGTATCCTTGGGGTTATTAGCAGTATACCCTACTTTTATTGGGCGCAAAAAATCTGTTTAGGTTCGTTGTCATGGCTTAGTGCAATAATATATACTTAGACTTGGTGAATTTGTTTCTCTTGTCTACATTACTTGTTTTGGACTTCAGAATATATACTTAGTCCATCATTACTTAAGTCTTGTGGTCCACTTTTAAATACTTCCTGATTTATGGAATCACTACTTGGATTTTGAACAAAAAAAAATACTTTGAATGTTGAAACGCTACTTTTCTTCTGAAATATTACTTAAATTATTTCAACACTGCTTTTACTTAAACCTATGAATTCACCAACATTATTGTTGACGTTTTTGCATGTATTTTCTCAGGTTATTATCTTGCTAGCTGAGCATTGGGAGCAAGAAAGTCGCGTGGATATCAAAGCTTTAAGGACTCGGTTTTCTTCACATTCGATAATTGTTTCCTATAAATATACAAATGATTCATGTTTGTACTTCCTTTTTATCTACTTAAATTGCAAATTATTGGGACCTAGATTTACTCTGATTTATTTAAATCGAATGTGACATTTTATTAAACGTCTCTTTTGAGGTCGTTTTCTGTAACTTGTGTGTATGAACTATGAAGTAGCACCCCAAGTGGTATTCCGCTGCGTTGTTGTAAATTTGGGGGTGTTACAGAGTGGTATCAGAGCACTCGTTGTAGCGAACTAGGTCGTTTTTAAAACCCTAGACTATAACCGTTTTTCAAAATTTTTTAAGAGTCTTTCATCATTGTTTGATATCCGCGCTTGCTTGCTCCCAGGTAACTTATATGCTCCCTTTTGCATCCTTATTGCTATTATATTAATAATGAATATATAATGCTTGGTTATTACTTTGCTCTCATACGTCTATCAATGTATGTTTTATTATTTTCATTATATTCGATTCGATTTGATACGCTGACCTTTACAGTTAACTCGTACTTTCCTGTTTTTTATATTCTCCCGTTCGAACGTCCTTCTAGTATTATATATAGATACTTGTACATATATGAGCTACTTTCTTCTCATATTCTTACGCGTATCTTCGGGATCATCACCATCTATATATATATAATAGTAATTTCATATATGTTGTTGGTCTTATTTATGGTACTTTCGGCTATTTTTTAGAATCTTAGGAGTAAGGGTGGTATTTTAATGGGAAAATTTGGCTTAAATTCCTTTTGTATCTTAGCATTAATGAATTGGCTAATATGTTAGATGCCTAGTTGCGACGTTGGATGGACACCCAAACTCTTCGGCTGTCGATGAAGCGGACCTAAAACCGTGGAAACAAACTTAGTGTGTACCCATAATTCGTAATGCAGATAGTTAGGCTTATAAATAATTTTATTTGACTTGGAGGCTACTAGGTTTCTACATGGGTGAAGGGTAAAACATATAAGGACCATGTGGTTCTTTGAATAGAGCCTTAACCATTCCGGATGAATGAGTTACGACCAAAATGGCAAAACTAATTAGAATTGTACAGTTTTCAAATGTGTTTTTGTCTTAGATGTTTTGCATATAAGTACCTATTGTTTTTTAAACCAAACCTGTAGGAATTAGATAAACTTAGACGTGGGCTTTCGTTTTGGGTTAAACGGAGTTATAAAATGGGAATTTTGCTAAAAACGATAAAACAAGAAAACGTTTTAAATAATCAGATTTGGCACATGATGATAAAATGATAACTTCACTTAGGATCTTAACACTTTGAGTATTTATCTTGTAATCTCAATAAACTAGAGTCTAACATCTTGTTTAAGGCAAAAACCGTTCGTTTATACCTATTACGGATTTTGAAATTTAGGTCCATTAAGTCAAATTGCAAAGGGCAGAAATGTTTATGTAATTATAATTACTTACATATGTGTATAGTACTATGGTAAGTCTTAATAAGTTCGTTTTCTTTGATATTTTATGAGCAATGCGGTGATCTCCGAAACATTAACGTGACTTTATTTCATTTCCTTTTCGATAATATTGACATTCGGTGTACTTTGTCAATTCCACTAGTTATTTTATTGTTCGACTCCGAGTCCGAACACTCTTCTTATGCTTTTGAATCGCGTATGTTGTGTTTTAATCCATTGTTTTGAAATCTTCTAATTGATGGGAGTACGGCTTTATCTTGTCACCTCGGATCGTGCCGTCTTTTGGCACTTACCTTTGGAACATGATGGACTAACGTCTCATTACTCTTCTTGTTACTTCTTATGATTTTGAAGAATCATGTCGTCAAGTAGACACTCTTTTTTTACTTATTGTAACATTGTTTTGATATTGTGTTTTGTGTCGGCCATGCTTAAGTAGGATGATTTATAATCGTCTTATTGAAATGAATTGGGACGCTTCTTCATTTGAATAAGGAAATTATAAACCGCCGAACCATAAGTTTATAAATAATTACTTACAAGGATTGGGACGCCTCTTTTTGTAAGTGACAAATTATAAATGAGTGGGCTTATGTGTATCCGACATAGCGTGTGTACGAATCATCCTTTTGGCTATGAACTTCTTTCGACTCGTCGTTTGTTATATGGATTTTCCGAATGTGTATCAACCGTCGCAAACCCTATTGAGATAAGTCGAATAGAGCACCGGGACGGCGCTCCCTTAAGGTGGGAAGACTGTAGCATCTCGTATTTTATGGTCAATATTTTAACCGAGCCTTACTTATATTTCTAATTTTTATGGAATTTAATTTTTTATTTTTAGCCGTTCTATCGAAAATCGTCGTTATAGCTAGTTACAGATCGCGCCTTGAATATTTATCCATTTTAACGTTTGAGAATTCAATAATTCCATATTTTAGCTTTGAGAGCTTATTTATTTTTTCATTTTAATACTTTTTGACTTTTATCCGCGTTTGGCCGAAACCGCGTCAAAATAGTGTATTTACAATTTTAAATATTTTAATTACGTATTTTAAAAACAAATATTATGGTATTTAATGTCTTTAGGAAATATAAAAATATAAATATATTATAAACATAACAATATAACCAAACACTCTCTTTAATTGTTTTTAGGCTCATCAAAATAGTACCAAAAACACCCCCTTATTATTTTTTACTCTTATAAAATCTAGAAACCAAAACACTCCTTATTTTCTTAATTATACACTACCTTTTTATTCAATTATACACAAGTTGTTATTAAAAAAAAAGGTTATTAAGCCTTATATGGGTTGACTAGCACACACTAAACACAGACAAAAAAAAACCCATCTCTTTCTCCCTCTCCTCCCATACACGACTCATCACAAAATCAAGGGGGGTTTCACCATCTTTGATCCTAGATCTAATTCAAGTATTTCAAGGAGTGGATTATCATGGGTCATTTAGGTGTTCTTAAGATCAAGTTCATTCACTTTCAAGAATTTAATCAAAGAATTAAAACGATTAGGGTTTATTGTTTTTGATCTTTCTTCTAATTGATTGTATTGTAAGTATTTTTCTAACCTTTTTGTTTTGACCATTATTGTATATATGCATGCATGCTTGAATTAATAGTTAGGAATCCATGGAATTGATGAGTTTTGATCTTAGAAGGTTCGAGAATGATTTCATAGGTTTAGTATGAGTTATAGGTTAGTCTAAGCATATTGAAAGTGTTTGTGGGGCAAAATAATGATGTATTGAAAATGTTTTATAACCCTTAATTAGGGCAGAAAGTTTGGACTAAAAATCAGCGGGTTTAGTGTGTTGAGAACCAAGATTTTAGTGTCTAGAATGGTAGAGGTCGTTCCAATGATCGTTTTGGTATAAATTAGAGCTTCTAACTCTTAAAAACGAAAAAGTTATGGCCGATTCTAGTTAGGAAATGGTTTCGGCAATTTTCAGAAAATGGCAGTTTTTATATCCGAATTTGGGTCAACTTTGGACGTTATAATATTGGTCATGCCAAAAGTTTTTCTTAGGTTTTCTGAACCTAATGTATCTACTTCGATCTTCTTTCAAAAGAACTAGGCCTCTTTGGATCTTTTAAGATGTAATAAGTTAGTCAACCTTTGTTCAAGATAAGTGTTAAAAACTGTGTAGGCTGTCCAGAAATTCGATTGTAGGCATGTGTGAGCAGGGGGTCAAACTTAAATATTTTTGGACGAAATTTAAAACTGATGATTTTTACATAGTATGTGGGTGCTTACTGTATTTTTTTCTGATGTTTTTAAATTTTTTAAGGGCAAATTGCTGTTGCCAAACTTTTGTATAACTTTACAGCAGGCCTGTTGCGAGCTGTATGATACACTAGAGTTAACGAAAGGTAAAATTTACTTAGAACCTTTGGGGTAAGTGTGATAGTAAGTTAAGATGTATATGAACCTAGAGAATGAGTATAAGCAAGTGTCGAGGTCATATGGTAAGTCGTTAATCGGTAACTAGTTGCTAGTGAATAGGACGAAATTTGCAGAAAAATAAGTAACCTATGGAAATAATATGTGAAGTATGATTACATGGAATTCCTACATGAACTAACTATCATGCTATAATAACAATAAGTTGATAATCTTTTGTAATTCGAATATTAATAATATTATTATTTATATTAATAGGTCCGTGGTGGATTTCTGGCGTTTTAACTTTTTGTGATTCTCGATTGGCGTTGCTCTATTACATGTGAGTGCATAGACCCTCACCTCTTCTCTTTTAATGGTTTTCATAAACTATTTTCGGGGTGAGAATACATGCTCGTTTTACCAAGTAAATTTATTGATTTCTACTACTTAAGCGTTACGTGACTATCTTTACAAAAGTTTTTACTTTCTTACTACATGACTTCTAAAACATGTGTGATACACGGTTGTTTCATATGATAGGATATTAAAGCTTGATTTGTTTACTACATCATTTGAGATCATTAAATTCCTATATATTAAAACCGTGAGTTTTGAACACATTACTTGTTTTACTTTGGACACAAGTGCTTTACAAGTTGTATGCTATCCAGATTATTGCCTGAATATTATTGCCTAAGTCCTTTATCTGCTACTTAAGTCCCCTGTTTATCATGAACCGTCAGTTGCTATTGTAGTGAGCGCGAATGTTGTGGATAGATCTATCGGGACTGACAATCCCCGTCTACTTTTTCGGACTTTATGGTTTTTAGATAACCATGTGACGCATTTAACATTTGAGGTATCCTTGGGGTTATAGCAGTATACCCTACTTTTATTGGGGCAAAAATCTTGTTAAGGTGTCGGTGTCATGAGCTTAGCGCAATAATATATATTCCATTTAGACTTGGTGAATTTGTTTCTCTTGTCTACATTACTTTAATCTTGTGGTCCACTACTCAACATTACTGGATTTATTGAATCACTACTTGGATTTCGAAAATACTACTTTGGAATATTGTAACTCTATTTTCCTTACTGAAATATTACTTGATTTATTTCAATACTGTTTTTTTACTTAAACCTATGAATTCACCAACATTATTGTTGACGTTTTTGCATGTATTCTCTTAGGTTATTATATTGATAGCTGAGCATTGGGAGCATTCGTGACACGCGGATATCAAAACTTTAAAGACTTGGTTTTTCTTCACATTCGACGACCATTTATTATTAAAATATACAAAGGAGTCATGTTTAAACTCTTGTAACTTTTGTTAAAAAGAAAATTATTGGGACCTAAATTAACTCTGATATTTTATTAAATCGAATGTGACATTTTATTAAACGTCTCTTTTGAGGTCGTTTTCTGTAACTTGTGTATATGAACTATGAAGTAGCACCCCAAAGTGGTATTCCGCTGCGTTGTGATTTTATGGGGGTGTTACAAGGGTATCCGCCTCTTGGTCATTATGATGAACGTCAGAATAGTTATGGACGGAATGGACAGCCGAGCCACGAGGAGACACACGAGGCGAGGGATCCTCGCGCGACTCAGCTGTCAGCACCGGAGGGATTCTCTTTGGTGGGCTCAGTAGGGTTAACAGTCCGGATAGGTTCCGGGGATGAGGTAGCCTCAAAGGCGTCATCACCATCCTTTCGGGCAACAGTTTTCCTCCTTTTGGTTTTAGGGCGAGAGCCTTCTCTGCCACCCTCTCCCTGTCTCTTTTTCTCTTTTTTCTTGGCAGCAGCCCGTGCTTTCCTTTCCCTGATAGCAACAATATTAGGATCCTCCACCTCGACCATTTTCTGATGATCTGTTTTCTCCAGAATGGTTTGGTCTTGCGAAAGGGGACGAGTAGTATGTTGTTCGATGCGATCCCGAGAAGTGAGAGTAGGCCCTTTCGATATAGAAGCACCGGATAGGAAAAGGAAGCGAAGGTATTCAGACATGGTGACCACTGCAAAAAGAAAGGTGGATGTCAGAGTACGCCGAAGCGACCGTACACATAAGGACAAAATGACAAAGTATTACCACCCCCCTCGGTATCTTTAAAAACAGGACGAAAACCAGGGAAATCCCATGTAGTAGCTAGCCCTCCCTGAAAAAGGAGCCCAGAAGGCACAGGCCGAAGGTCAACGACCCGTTTGGTTAACAGTTGCACATCTGAGGCATTGAAGCCATCTTCTGGAACGGGGTCGTTGACATCAGAGTCATGATGTCTCCAAGCCATAGCGTCCGGTATGGCCCTCCTCTCCAAAAAGAAAAACCTTTTTTTTCCATCCTTTTAACCCAGAAAAGGTCTCTTGGAATATTTGACCCCCGACACCTTTATCAACTCTCTTTTCAAAAGAAAACCAATGTCCTTGTTTACTAACTTTGTAAAAAACGCGAAACAAGTTCACGGAGGGGACAATACCTAAACTCCGACAGTACAACTCAAACATAGTTAATCGGTTTAACCCTAACGGCACAAGCTGGGAAATATGTACGCGAAAATGCTTGATCACGACCAATAGGAAGGTAGAAAAAGGCACCCTTATTCTCGAAAACTCAAAATACTGTTCATGTAATCCTATCATGTCGTCCGATAATTTATCCATGGTCCATCCCTTGGTTAGAGCAACGGGATGTAAGTCTAAGGGGATGCCATGACGAAGGGCCAACGATTTAACATCTTTGGAAGTCATCTCGGACTCATGAGACGGCATGTCAAATTTAGGCAACGCGGTAATACCAAAAGCTTGGTCTTCCTCAGACATAGTCAAAGATACCGAAGGGGACGTATAATACTAAAAGTTAGACAAAGACGGAGTATATACCTGAGATGAAGTCAAGAATCTTGGATGGACGATCAGGGGAAGGAAAAACACGCAGTAAAAATGCGAGAGGTCTTCTATTTATAGGGGAAAAGTGGGACACGAAACGTCGTGTTGTGTCAGACCCTTGACGTGGCATAATCTCCGCCACTAGATGGGAAACGACCGCCACGTGTACGATTACCCTCGTTTTAACCCCGGGCTATTATGATTTTTAACCAACTGTAATTATGAATTTTGTCGCTACGTAAATAATGATAAAAATTAAATGGAGACAATAATAAAGGGAAAATCCGAAAGGGAAGAGAATACATCAAGTGTTGTCCCATTAGTCTTCAACTAATAACACAACACTGGGGGGGACATGTCCGTGTATATATCCGGACGGGCACAACATCCGAAGGAAACATAAGCACGCCGGAAGGGCACATTCGAAGAGACCAGAGAAAAGACAAAACGGCAAGTTCGAAAAAACTAGAGCATCTCTTCGGACTAATGGTCAATAGCAAGTGCTCATAAGGGCGTCTCTATCCTAGGATTTACGGGACTCTGTCTACACGCAATGCCGCCACTTGACACAAAAGCTAGGATTAGCTCGACTTCTCCAATTCCTAAGTGTCAGAAACAGCACATTGCTACAGTGGTTCAGGTAGTATAAATACCCCTTTCATTTACTGCTATTCAAGTAGCATTTATTGCATTTACACACACATATTATTTTACGCCCCTTCGGCTCCAACACATACTTACTCTCACACCTGAGCTTGGTCCTGGGATCATCCCTGAGGCGAGGCTAACGCGTCTTTCTTTTTTATCCACAGATACGCAAGGAATTCTCATCGTGGTTGGCTTGGATCCAGCTTATCCCATCCGATACGAGATTCTACTTAAACACTTATCATCTTTTTTTAGTTAATTAGAGTTTGTTATATGCATTGTTATAATAGTGTGTGTTTACATTAAGCCTAAGATTACCATCGGGTTCAAGCCCAAAATTAAAAGTTGGCTAAATGGGGTGCGGTGCGGTTAAAACCCGCAAAACCCACATTTAAAACCGAAAACCACAAAAACCGAAACCGCAAAAACCGCATGGTTTCGGTTTCTACTTTTATAGAAACCGCAAATGTGGTTTTGGTTCGGTTTTAGTCAAAAACCGCACCAACCCGCACCATGCTCACCCCTAGTTGTGGTTGTTGTTGTCGTCGTCTTCGTCGTCCCTTTCCACCACAATCAGATCACTTATATGCAGGCACAAATTCACGATGAAGTTATTAGTAATTATATTAGATACGAGATTGCTTCGAGTGGTACGCCAAACTTTTAAGTGAAATTATCTTATCCCACAAAAGGTAAACATCATGTATTGACGGTTTTTGCTATATAGGCTACCTACTCATTCTAACTTGGCTCATTAGTAATTAAATTAGATAAGAGATTGCTTCGAGTGGTACGTCAAACTTTTAAGTAAAATTATCTTATCCCACAAATGGTAAACATCATGTATTGACGGTTTTTGCTATATAGGCTACCTACTCATTCTAATTTGGCTCATTAACGGCTATAGCCAAATATGTGGGGCCTAAGTAATGTGCAATTACTTTAAAGACGATTCACAACATCTTTTTTTAAGTGTTACACCTACTGATACACTGCAACCCACAAATAATGTTTTTACAAATTGTATTTTATATGTCATGTCTATATTTTTATCATATCATATGGATCCAATATTTACGTAATTTACTCTCTAAATTATTTAGTCAAATAAAATAAAGATATAAATATATTTTTAATTAGCAGAAATATACAAATATATTGGTAATAAATGTTTATTCTAGCATTCTCGTAGTATAAAAAGTTTTGTATCTCGTATGTAAACATTATTGGGGTGTATGTGAAAGTATACATTTTCTTAAGGGAGATTAATTTACACCAACATCATTTTGTTTCAGTGTTATCTAAGGTAGGGTGGCTGCAATGACTCATATTTATTGCTCGAATCCAGGCATTGCACCACATCTCTCCAATCCAAAGTAAGTAATTGTCAAATTTTTGTTTATTGATTGTGTTAAAATATATAGATCTACAATAATCCAATGATTCAAAGTTTTGTGTTTCTACATGTGCTGTCAGCTTTTGATGCATAAATTGTCTTATATATTCATTTCTGACATTTTGGATCGACCTATCGCTTAGGCAGGCAATCAGGATGGGGTCCAAACGTGATCATTGTTCATAGTTTTTAGAGTTACGTACACAAGGTAAAACCCATATATGTACCTTTTATGTATAGTACGTTGTTTTGGATTCTTCATCCGTCTAGAGTTATATACTGAAATGTATGTAATAATTAAGATGTTAATTGAGCTAATAACTTGTGACCCAAAAAAATTGTGCAGTGGTTAGCATATATAATTATTGTTAAATAAGTATGTTTAACAAATATGTTTTTATGTATGGATCTGATCTCTGTAATGGAAGAAGTTTAGGATGGCATTGAGTATGAATTGTTCAACCCACTTGCCCTGTTTTCTTATTAGCTAAAACTTTATTATGATACCTGTTTGGAGGCTTAGCAATAAAATATGACCTGAACTGACCCATTTTAACCATGGTTAGCTCATTCTTGTATTCTTGATTCATGTTAAGCTGCGACTGTCATAACTAAAATGCATGTTCACGTCACCCATAGGCCACCCATGTTTAGAAAATAATACAAATGGAAAAACTGTAGCATGACTAATATACTCTTTAGCTAATATAATGGAATAAAACAAATTTTTGGAAGCATAGAGTACCAACTATGCTCTTTTAGGAGGTTTTATCACTGATACGATTGTAGTGGTTGACTCTCACTTTTAGGTAGTGCATAGTAGAGGCGAATGCTCATCAATAAAACTTAACATCAGGCGACGGAAGTTTCATTTTGCTTACGTTCTGGTCAATTACCACACAAATTTTAGAAGAAAACTAATATACATTAATTCTTAATCATGCATCAATTATGTAGTGTTTATATATGTTGATATTGTACAGACTCTTTTTTTCCTTCGATTGATAATCAATAAGGCAAGCACCTCGTCTTATCGACTAGGCACAGATTGGCAGTTCAACCACATCCAACTGTTTTAATCCTCTGACCTTTATGTTCTCTAATGAAATTGTTATTTATCACACTTTTGAATGTATAGTCCACTCTAGTCCCAAGCTCTTCATTTCGTGTCGTTTATTTTGTTGTTGTAAACTTCTGAAATACGTGATCTTGATAAATAAAAATGATAGAAAGTTATTGGTATGAACCAGTTTCACTTTTTTTACCTCTTTCTGGTGTAGCTGCCGTATGACAGGAGAGTGAGAGTATGTATGGAAGCATTCTAAAGGAGAAAGATCACCGAGGATACCTGGTTATAATAAATGGAACGTTGCACAATTGCGAGAAAACCACTCATCTAATGGCAAAACTGTTGATGAACACCCCATCGTATCTCATCCCGAGCCCCCATCAGCATCCAGTGGATTTTCTACAAATGATGTGACAGTTTCAGTATTAATCTCCAAGATCAAAGAGGCTCAAAACCAAAAGCAAGTTTTGGAGACTACATTTCAAGGTGCGATAATTTCTCCTTTGTATGATTTACTCTATCCAGGCTTTCATTATAGAGCCTCTCCCACTCCTCTATACTTGCTTGAGCCTGGCACGCCAACTTCTGTATTTTTCCTCTTTAACTCGGCTTCGCAATAGTGCTTGTCTCTGTGCACTTTTTCAGCCCGTGAAATAGCCATTTCGCCTTCACATTTCACCTTATCCTCCTCCACATTCTTTAATTCTTCCTTCAGACGATCAAGACGAACTATAATGGCATCATAACGACATTGGACATCTTTGTCCTTGCTGTCAACACACGACTTCTTTTCTGTATATTTAGAGATTTCAGAGATAATTCCATCGTGCAAGGTTTTTGTCTTAAAGGCCTTATGTGGTTTTTGTTGTTCAAGAGATTCTTTGTTAAATTGGTGACGGATGAGAGAGTCAACCTTCATCCAATGGTTTGTAGTCAATGGCAATAGCATCAAAAAAAAGCTTACATTTGACGCTAAACAACACATCACACTAGAGTCTTGTACAATTGGTGTTTCTTTACTTCCTGGATGTTTTACTTGTTTACATTTTAGAAAAACTTTTAGCAGCTCTTGTTAAGTTGCTTGTGTCTTATGAATACCAAACTGACTTTATTAGTTTTTAGCTTTTGGGTTGTTAAGACTTTGTGAACTTTTTGATTCACCAGTTAAGGCCATCGTGTTATGAATGTAACTTGCAGCCTCATTTCATTTGTCTTAATGGAAACATGGTATCCAACCATTTAGTTTACTACATAACGCGAACTTAACCAGCTCTCCCTTGAGGAAAATTGACATGACTAAAACGCAATGGCTTGTTTGAAGGTTTTTGTTTCATTACGACTATCTTGGCAATCCTAGTGGGATATCTGGAGTGTGTTTATTTGGTCGGATTGGTTCAAAGGAACCTAAATGGTTCGAAACTATCGGTTTTCAGTTCATGATTCCCATGTGATTCTTAGGACGGTAACTGAAAACCAAAATAATGATTCGTTTTAATCTAACCGATCCAGAAACTTTAAATTTAGACCATCTAGTCTAACACAAGTTAACCAAATCCAAAACAATTTAATCTCAACATCACATATCATGCACAAATGAACCGGAAAAAATCGTAATCCTAAACTCCTAAATTAACACACCACACCCAAACATTTCATTTTCTTTGAGCAGAAATGCATCGGGCTAGCCAATCCAACATGAAGGCTCGCTAAGTGCGTGTTACTGGACCGTCTACCTCCCTCGCTAGCAGAGTTGCCAATTAAGTGATGATCGTGAGAATGCAAGAGTTTGAATATTTTGACCGGTGCATAGATAATCTCTAGTTTTCAGACTATTTGCATTGAGAGTCTCTAGTTTGGAAAAGAGGGTCTATCCGTGTTATAAAGATGGGATTATGTGTGTAATAAGAAACTATAGATTATTGCACCATTGTTTTCAATAGGGACCCCTGATGTAACTAGTTCAAAAATTAAGTGTTATTGTATTAGTGTAATTAAAATTGAATAGGGATGACGAGTGTAATTTTAGTTAAACCACATGAACCAAACATGTAACTTTTATACTGGTTTGGGTGAAAGGATATCACTTTTTACAGATTTTGATATCCAGGGAATTTGTAGTTTTTGCTTATGGATGCATGTTGATTCTTGGATGTACTTATCTGGTATATCTGTTTGAGTGTTTTAAAAAACTTGAGAAACATGGTGTTGAAAATGGTGAAAATGGATTTGGTGTCAATATTGGTTAGTTCCCACCTCTTATATTATCTTCATTAATGTTTAGGATTGCCTATTAATAATGCTTTATATATTGTGTCTGATACAATTCATTTTCTTAGTCATTACCACCGAGCACTACCACCACCAATCGCCATCGCCACCACCACCACTCACACCATCATCGACTACCGTCACCACCACCTACCACCACCACGTACCACCACTACCGCCACCCCCCCACCACTACCACCCAGCATCACCCAACACCACCCAACACCACCCACCACCACCCTATTTTATTATATATTTCTTCTACCGTTAGCCTATACTTTCTGAACGTTGGTTTATTTCTTTAAATGTGAGCAATGAACAATGTAAAACAAGGATCTGAAATTAATGTATTGTTTGACAAGAAAAACACATCATATATTACTAATAAGACCAATGGAATGAATAAATCCCGGAAATCATTTTCCATTATTTGTACCATTTTACATATATAGAGTTCACTGTATTTTAAGCAAAGATATAGAGTTTACTAAAAATAACCACTTTACATAAAACATGTCGATTAAATAATTGGCAGTGGTGGATGGGGGTGGGTGGTGGTGGTAGATGGTGGTGGTGGTGGGTAGTGGTTGTCGTGGGCAGTGGTCGTGGGTGGCGGTGGGTTGTGGAGGTAGGTTGTGTGTGTTCTGGTGGTGGTGCTCGTGTTGGGTTGCGGTCAGTGGCGGAACCAGTAAATTGTATTGTGGGGGGCAAAAAAAAATTTCTTCACAATAGCAACAAAATACGGCGAAAAAATAGGATAAAAATGAAGATCGGAATAAAAATCGAGTATTGTCACTTAGAAAATGAAGGATTTTAATGTTTTAGAGTGTTAAATGTTGTACTTTAGTCTGTGAATGGGAGGCAATTTGATTTTGTGACGGGGTGCACTTTAATAAAAAGGTCAATAAAATTATTTTTTTACACTAAAAGCCACCCCCCACCCCATAAGTTGCAAGTGCATCCGCCCCTGGTTGCGGTGACAGAGATGATGAGTTCTGGTAACAAGATAATGTTGACAGATTGTGTACTAAATATGAGTGAGAATGCTAAAATTTAATATATTTAATGATTTAAAAGAAATTAAAAAGTTAAGTTTTTATGGACTAGGTGAAACAATTTTACTTTTTCAGGATCATTTAATAAATTAAGATTTTAAAACTTCAGCATTGA
>BQNB010078686.1:4880-30476 GCA_026074375.1 Tanacetum coccineum | reverse complement strand
CTAACATGTTAAAGAGAAGCGAAGAACAACAATCAATCAAACAAAAAGACATATTGAAAGATTAAAAGGATAAAAGATCTTCACTTGATTAAAACAAGGAGTTAAGGTGGATGCACGAGGGTTTGAAAACCCTAAAATCGACCCAAGAACTGATAATAATCGTACCCTAAAGTTGCCTCACAAATTCCACTCTAAAACCCTAAAAATTGAGTTTGTATATATAGTAAAACAATTATGACGGTGTCGCTTGTAAGTTGTGACGTCGTTGCCACGCCGAATCTTCTATTTCATTAAGTCAGTTAAGTCCTGACACCGTCACCAAAACTCTAACGCCGTCGCATGCACATCCTGACGCCGTCGCTAGAAATTGCGACGCCGTCTCCAGCTACTATATGGTTTTTCTTCATCAACTTTGGTGTATAGTTGTAATCTCGTCCGTTTCTTCTCAAAATGAACCCAAGTCACGTGTATTTCCTCCAAATTCCATCCAAGTGCTAAAAATACAAAAAGAAATGATTAAGCACGTATTTTGAGCATATTTGCATGATTTAGGGGGTTAAATGACCCCGAAAAAAATTTATAAAATGACACCTCATCAACAATATAAATCCCTTAACGGGAAATAAACTTCCTCGAGTCTTATGGCTATATGGATCCAATGCTAATACTCATACAAATAACTCACTTGTTGCATTTGGAAGGGAAATTGTTTGAGTCGCGTGGGTGTTTGCTTCTTGTTTGTAAAGATGATATTGGATCTAGCGAGTTTACTATCTACGAGATGATGATAGGGTGGTCTATTTAGACGGTTATGTACCATGTTGATATTGATGACTTTATGACTCCCCTTCTCGAAGGTTGGTCGATTCGGTCTACTGTTTGGAGCATTATTTTAAGAAAGGGGACATGATTCTTTTTTGGTGATCAACTTGTCTGGAAAGGTTGTACAATACAACCTAATATCAAAGACTCTTCATGAGATCTATGATTGTGGATCTAATCAACTTGATGATAACCATGATGATGATGATGATGACGAGCTCCTTCAGCAATTTCAAGCTGAACATAACGTTTATGAGTTTATTTCGTCTTTTGAAAGTGCGTAATTAGCCGTCTTTGTGTAATGTTTGTTTGAAATTGCTATTACATTGACCACGTTAGGTCTTTCGGGTCTGTCCAAAGGCTGATTTAGTTTAGATAGCATTCTATGCTTTTGATTGTTCAAGTAATATATTTATAATTTTGACTTTTACTAGTCAACATGTACAAAAGTCAAAAATATATGGATATGAACACAAATTATGTTGCATTTTTACTTTAAAAAGTCATTCTGACCACATACTAGTAGAAGCACCATATGCAAAATGCACAAACAATTAAGTTATACTAACCACAATAAAGTTAAATATCCAAAAGAAGCAAAGTTAAATGTACTAATACCAAAACAACAATGTCAAAGTTATATGTTTTTTTAATAAACCAAAAGATAAACATACACCATCTTCACAAACACCGGCACAAGCTTCACAAACACAAATTGAAATTCCTACAACATCTTCCTTTTACCTTTCCTCCTTACATATGAACTTCCTCCAACATCTTCTTTGGATCTTTAAATTCTAAATTTATTATTCAGAATTTGTTGCTAAGTTGTAACAGCTGCAAGGACAAAAACGTAATTCGTCACTAGAGGTGGCCTTTTTGTTGGAACGACAAGAGTTGTACAGGTTGAACATGTTCTAGGTGTTGTGGATGCAACATGTTTTGACCTTGATTTGGGTTTTCAAGGTTTGGTGATTGCTGCATTTCTAGAGCTTGGCCCTGGTCTACCTTTATAAACAGTCCTCTGCTCATCTGAACTTAAATCAACATACCACTGTACAATCTCTGATGGAATAGTAGCTCTTTTTGCTTTTGCAGGTCTTTTCCCAGTTAGAATTGTTTATTCTCATTTGGGCATGGCCATTCAATGTCAGTTTGGGGCCTCTTTTGGTTGTACTATAATTTTATATGTATCATTATGTCAGGTAGGGGTAGTCGTTTTGTAGAGGTTTGGTTAGTTTTTGTTTTTCTTTTTTGGGTCCTTTCCTCTTTAATTAGCTTGTTGATAGGGGAAGGATGCCTTGTTTTGTATCTTTTTTTCTTTTGTGGTTCTTAATCCAATGTTGCATTTCTAAAAAAATATCTAGACCCTGGTTTACGTCTAGAAGCTTTTTTGTTCCCAAGTAGAATCAGAGCTACGAGTATCCTCAGAGCTTGATTGTAAGGTATCATCAGAGCTAACTTGAAAAGGGTTATGATCAGAGCTTTCATCAGAGGTAGCTTGAAAAGTGTTATGATCAGAGCTTTCATCAGAGGTAACTTGAAAAGGTTTATGATCACAGCTTGTGTTTGATTCAATAATTATGACCTATGCCAATAAGATATGACTGGTAAACTTAGTTTCCAAATCTACATTGCTTCAATTCAGGTTATTTCCTAAGGTACATTAAGCTTAAAGGGGTGTTTGGATGAAATCAGCTTGTTTCCTAAACTTAGTTACTAAATGTACATTGGTTCAGTACATCATATTTAATAAGATACATTTAACTTAAAAGGGTGTTTAGATTAAATCAATTGTTTCCTTAACTTAGTTTTCTAAGGTACATTGGTTCAATCCTGCTTATTTTATAAGGTACTTTAAACTTAAAAGGGTGTTTGGATTACATTTCAAATGTAACACACTAAGGTAATATAAACACATCATTAGAACATGATAGTATCAAGGATTTTTTTTAAATCATACCCATATTTACAAAAATAAATATATACAAAATACTTTTTAATTAAAAGAAAAGTCTTATATAAAAATAATGTTTTATTTTAAAACATAAATTTGAAATTCAAATTTCCCCCCAAAATGGAAGCTTACATACCAGATAAAACCATCATCACTAAAAGACAAAAAGGGGAGACTCAGTCTATGACGGCCCCTTTATAGGCCTGGCGGCTCCCAGATATATATGGGACCTCCAGGACCGCCGGCAGTTACCATTGGTTTTTTCTGCCTATAAATACTGCACTATTTCCAGCTGAAAAACATACCTTTTTGCATGAATTTTTATAGTCTTCTTTCTCTCTCTAAAAACCTTCTTTCTCTCACTAAATCTCTTGATCACTAACATTGTTTGATCTTGTTTCAAGTGATCCAATATCTTCTTATTATCTCTCCTCTCCTCTCTATCAAGTGCAAAAGAAGAACATTTGTATTCGCCAGGAAACAAATTGTTGTAGTCTAGTGATTTCTCCTTCTTTCTTCTAAGAACCAAATCTCTATCATGATTATCTTGTGTGATTCTGTAAATCAAATAGTATATAAATCCGATAGTGTAGATCTTGTGATTGTGTATTACTTGTGAAGTGGTAGATTGGTTCTTGCTAAGATTAGGACTCGACATTTAGCTTAGTGTCGGAAAATAACATAAGCGACGTGTAAACAGTTTTCTCCTCCTAAAGGGAGCTTGTTGACATAGTAAAATCTCGAGTTGGATACTCGGGGAGTGGAGTAGGGCAAAGAGGAGCTTCGTAGCCGAACCACTATAAATCTTGGGGTCTTGGTTTGATTGTTCCTTCTCTCATCTCTTTATATTGTTGTGAATCTTTCTTATTGTTGGTTTAGTTATAACTAGTAGATACATACATTGTTGATTCATGTAGTTGGTTGGTTGAATATATACTCGAATCTAACAAATTTTAGAAGTAAAATTTTAAAATGATAATTAACTTGTAAACTATTCAACCCCCCCCCCCTCTAGTTTTCATAATTGGTATCATGAGTCGAGGTCACTCATGATTTTTAAAATATAATGTATTTTAAAGCTTGGATCGATCTATGGATTCCGACAAATATCTAGAAGGGCAATCCATGCAAAGACCACCACTTTTTGAAAGTGATAGTTTTATTTATTGGAAAAATAGATTCGAGACATATGTTAAATCAAAAGATCTTGATCTTTGGTATGTTATTACTAACGGTGATTTTCAACCTGTTCAACAAAATCAAGAAACCAAATTAGATGAGGTTATCCCTTTTGAAAAACAAATGATGATCTTAAAAAGAGGCTTGCGAAAAATAACGAAGTCAAAATGGTTATTTATAATGCTTTGCCAATAAAAGAATATGAAAGGATTTTCATGTGTAATACGGCAAAAGAAATTTGGAAAACTTTGTTAATCACTCATCAAGGTAATAACCAAGTCAAAGATAACAAGATCGACCTTTTGGTACAACAATATGAACAAATTCGTCATTTCTGAAGACGAATCTATAGATAGTGCTTTTGCTAGATTTAATACTATTATTACTAGTCTAAAAGCTCTTGATGAAGGTTACTCTAGCAAGAATTATGTTAGGAAGTTTCTTAGGGCTCTACATCCAAAATGGAGAGCAAAGGTCACGGCGATTAAAGAGTCGAAAGACTTAACATCACTGTCACTTGATGAACTCATCGGGAATCTCAAAGTTCATAAGAGGATCATGAAGAAAGATTCTGAAATAGTCAAAGCTAAGGGAGAAAGAAAATCTCTTGCTTTAAAGGCTAAGAAAGAATCTAGTGATAAGGAGTGTTCGACTTCTGGAAGTGAAGACGAAGAATATGACATAGCCGTTAGAGACTTTAAGAGAAGAGGTAGATTCGTAAGACAACCTCGGAACGATAAAAAGATGTTCCAAAGAAGCCGAGGTAGAAAATGTTTTAGATGTGGTGATAAAAATCATCTTATTGGAGAATGTCCAAAACTATCGAAGGATAAGAACCAAAGAGCATTCGTCGGAGGTTCTTGGAGTGATAGCAGTGAAGAAGATGATGAGAAGGCCAAAGACGAGATGTGTCTCGTAGGTCAAGTATCAAATGAGGTATGCTCTGATTCCTCATACTTTATTGATGAAAACTCATCAATAGATGATTTAGCTAAAGGTAATGAATATGACAAACTATGCAAAATGAGTCTAAAAATAATCACAAAGAACAAAAGATTAAAAGCCGTTAGAAATAGCTTAGAAAATAAGCTTAGTAAACTAAAAGAAAAATAGTCCACATTCGAGAAAAACAAGGGAGTTGATCTTGAATGTACAAAATGTCAATTGCTTAGAATTGAAAATGAAAAACTTAACGAGGAAGCTACTAAACTAACAAAATTTAAAAAGAGTACACATTGCTTAAATGAAATGTTAAGTAATAAAAAACCTTCCAAAGATAAATTAGGTTTAGGATTCAATTCACTTGAAGCATCAACTAGTGAAACTAAGGAAATAAAATTTGTGAAATCTCAAAAGAAACGTCTCCTGGTGGAGGTCCCTTAAATAAGGGTGGCCCCCATATAGCAGAGGCGGCCCCCAAAGCAATTATGGGATCGCTGGTCTGTTCACCAGGTTCTGAGAAATCTGTTTCTTTTCAAAAATCTATTTTGGGTCCTAGACCAAAACATATAATGGTAAACAAAGTTAAAGTTCCAATTGCTAGTGATAATGAAGTTAAACGATTTTACAAGCCATCGTTAAAACCCGAAGTTGGATTTTCAAAACCAAACTTTAGATCAAAAACTCCACCACCTAGAAGAGTCAATAATAATTATCCTTGTTCTAAGACACCGCAACCAAAAAGGAACGTTGGTCGATAAAACCAACCTCATGGTTTTCCCATAACTTGGAACAATTTCCAACGTCAAAGTTACATGCCATGAGAAATGTGTCTTCCTTTTCCACATCCCAACCAATTGTATCAAATGCAAGAGATGTTGAGAACTAACAACTTTGGACCCATGAGATATTGGGGACCAAATGTTTGAGTTATTGTATATATATAAATAGATATGCCTTGGAGTCGACTTGGAACCCGATGAGTGGATAAAGGATAGCGGATGCTTTAAACACATGATGGGTAGCCGAAAGCTCTTCTCAAGCTACAAGGTATACAACATAGGTAATGTTATTTTTGGTAGCAATCTTTGCGGTAACATCATTGGCAAAGATACTATTTCGAATAACTTTCTCAAAATAGATAATATAGAACATGTAGGTAACTTAAGATTTAACTTGCTAAGTGTAGGACAAATATGTGATAATAAGTGTAGAGTAACATGATAGTGAAATTACTAAGGATGGTAAGGTTATTGTAACACCCCCAAAATGGGTCGCAGCAGAATAAGGATCCGGGGCATGTTACTTTAAGATCAACAGCACAAGATAAATAAAAGAACGACACAAAAGTCGTTTAGATTGATACATTGGATTTAAATAAAAGACATATTACAAAAGCTTATAGCTTTACTTGTTCTTTGTTTATTATTACAAAAGATAACATAGATTTCCCCAAAACATGATGCACATAAATCTTTAACAGTGCTATCCAAAACATAATCCAATGCATCCCTTGGCATCTCGTGCCTAATGACCTCCTGAAAACATTGCTTAAAACGTCAACAAAATTGTTGGTGAATTCATAGGTTTATGTATTTAAATTATGCAGGACCGCAAGACTTTCCCGTGATGTTACAACAGATGCCAACAATCACAAAACCAGATTATTGTTGCACTAAGCTCATGACACCGAAGCTCAACCTATATTTGCTATTTTAGCAGTTATTTGCCCGTACAGATGTTGTAACCCGCAACATCCAAGTCCGACATGGTCAACGTTCGTTCCCAGTGATAGCTAATCACCCAAACGGGGAGGTTAATCCTAATAGATCTATTTATAACATTCGCGCTCACATAATGTAATTAACAACTACATCTATGCAATTGACAGTTCATGATAATGGGCTCAGGAGGGTTATCGCTACTTAGGCAAACACATAATCCATATATTTAAAACACTTGCGTCCAATTTATAAAACAAAGCATGTTCTCACCCCAAATAATAGTAAATCAGTAAAACTGTAAAAGTGGGGCTATGACTCATCCTTGAGGTACAGATAGTCAAATAATCACGATAAAAACGTCACCCCCCCCCCCCCCCCCCCCCTCCCCTCCCCCCCCCCCCCCCCCCCCCCCCCCCCCCCCCCCCCCCCCCCCCCCCCCCCCCCCCCCCACCCCCCCCCCCCCCCCCCCCCCCACCCCCCCCCCCCCCCCCCCCCCCCCCCCCCCCCCCACCCACCCCCCCCCCCCCCCCCCCCCCCCCCCCCCCCCCCTCACCCCCCCCCGCGCAAGACGATAGATGCAACCTATTTAAATTAAGGTCATATAAGTACTGAGTACTTTAATTAATAATATTGAATATAAACTTATAGTTGTTACATCGTACTATCGTTCGGGCTATCATAATTAAAGAGGTCATGACATGACGTACGAGGAGTTAGGACACTTTAAATCGTAAATCCAACAACTCGTCGATACGCCATCCGAAGAGGCCTCATTATGAAACTCCCTAGTATTATAGCACTTTGATAACCACTCAATATTCTATATAGCATAATCACCGACTAATCGTTTTAGCAAAAATAATATTTATAAAGTGAAAACATTTATAAATATACTTTTCGTAAAAATGACCTAATTTGGTCGTTTTAAGCCCGTTGCTCGCGTTTCTTACGTCCACGTCTTCGTAGTAAGACGAGCGATCAAAATATTACATTTTCAAGTTTTTAAGATTCTGCGATGAATAGTAAAATTACTGTTCATGACAGCTAGTTAGTCGTTTTAGGCTTTAATTAGCTAACTTGTAACCGTAATTACTTATTCGTTTTAATCCGATTTTAGTGATTCTTCGTGTAAGTTTTGTTATTAAAAGATGTGTTATATTTTATAAAGTTAATCCCACTGATGAATAGTAATTTTTACTGTTCATAGTTTATAAAATTACTTTTATAAACTTTAATTATCGAAAACGCCGTAGTTTATTCGTTATAGTTCCGTTTTTATCGATTCTTTCGAGTACGATCTCGTATTTAAAAGTTATATCATATTTTAGATGTTTTAAAAATATTAGTTGCTGTAATGAATAGTAACTTTTATAAAAATAGTTTTATAAAAGTATTTATAGTTGTAAACTCGTAATTAACGTATCTTTTTCGTTATAAATCGGTTTTTCGAGTTTCTTATCATTATGGAATCGTCATGAGGCGTATTATTTTTATAAAATGTCATTACCTACTGTCTAAGTTCGAATTTAAAACAGCCCCTAAGTATTTATATGTTTAACTTTATAAAAACTTTGTTTTTATGTATTATTTACTTAGTAGTTTAATATAAAAACTCTTAAAAACACATTTGACACTTGTGGTACTTATAATAAAGTCCAATATCATCCCTAGTCCTTGTAAATTCATTGCAACAAGTTCAACCCTTTTACTTTCATTATATTCACATGTGAAGATTAAGAAAACTTATAAAACCCTAATTTTAATCTAAACATGTTTATACTTAAACCATATGTTAACATACTTTTATATATTCTTTTCCTGATTAGATTGATATATGACATAAGATTATAAGTGCATTAAAAATAATAACATAATAATAACTCATTTTACATATTAGAAAGTCCTTAGTGGTGATTATAGCCATATTTAACATATAACACATAAAATCATAAGAAATAAAAGTATAAAGGAATTAAGAAAACCTTAGAGATGATGTAAGAGATGAGAAATAAGTTCTAAACCCGTGTTTAGATTCAAATCCAAGCTTTCAAGCTTATACCCTTGAATTTGGTATCCAAAACACTAATCTTTGACTTTTTCTTTCTTAATACTTGCAAATGGTGTCAAAGGCTTGGTTATGACTTAATACATCTTAGGATTGATGTATAAGCATGCTATATATAGTCAAAATATCTTATTAACTTAACCATGGTTACTTTCTAACCCTAGCACAAGGTTAAGAAGTTTCTTATAATATCTAGATATTATAATTTATAATATCTTTATATTTAGGGCAAGTTGATATCTCTTGGTCCTATCTTCAAAATTCAGCCACATACTCATACGTATGTTGTATTTATTATTTTTAACCTAACCATGGTTACTTTCTAACCCTTGCTCAAGGTTAAATAGTTTCTTATAATATCTAGATATTTATAATATCTAGATATTTAGGGCAAGTTGATATCTCTTGGTCCTATCTTCAAAATTCGGCCACATACTCATATGTATGTTGTATTTATTATTTTGGGTATTGGGTATAATCGTGGGTATTCGTTTAGGCGTAGTTAGGTTTTGGAACATCCGGAAATACCTAAACGCATTTTATCGCGAAACGTAAGCATTTTACGTAGCCAATAAAAATAAGATGAACAAAGTTATTAATTATCCTTATAATAATCATATAACACTTGCTTGATGTAAACATTTAATCGTTTAATGCCCGTTTACATTGAATGATCATTTTTAGTTTACGCGATTTAGCTTAACGATTATGATTTAAAAGCAAACGCGTAAAACCCTAAAAATAATTAGTGGATTAAATAATGTCATACAATGACCTAAAACACGAGGTGTTATAGTCTCCCCCGGTTAGCTGAGCCTTGTCCTCAAGGCTTAAGACGCAGCACTTGACGACGGCCCGGTCTTTGAGAACAGATGTGGGTATTTCTTCCGGAATTGATCTTCGCGTTCCCATGTAAACTCTGGACCTCTCTTGGAGTTCCATCGAACCTTGACTAATGGGATACGGCTTCGCTTCAACCGTTTAACTTCACGATCTGTGATCTCTATAGGTTCCTCGACAAACTGAAGCTTGTCATCAAAATGAAGTCCATCCAACGGAACGGCTAAGGGTTCGTCGGCATGACACTTCTTTAAGTTGGACACGTGAAATGTATTATGAACTCTGCTCAGCTCCTCAGGAAGCTCGAGCTTGTATGCAACGTCTCCAACCCTTTTTATTACCTTGAAAGGTCCAACAAACCTGGGATTTAATTTCCCTCGTTTGCCAAAACGTACAACCCCTTTCCAAGGCGAAACCTTGAGCATCACTTTATCTCCAACCTCAAACTCCATCGGCTTACGCTTCAAATCAGCGTAGCTCTTTTGCCTATCACGAGCGGCTTGCATCCTTTGCTTAACTTGAATGATTTTCTCAGTCGTCTCTTGTACTATCTTTGGACCGGTAAGTTAAACTTCTCCAACCTCAGCCCAACAAATAGGCGAACAACATTTTCTACCTTAAAGTGCCTCAAAGGGTGCAGCCTTAATGCTAGCATGATAACTGTTATTGCGGATGATATGCCGTACTCATATCTAAACTTGTACCCAAAGCTTTCTGAAGTGACCTCTAGAAATTTGATGCGAATATCAAGACTGGTATTCCATGCCTTGTTACTACCTCTTTTAGGTACATTCTTGTCAGTTTCTCCATAGGGCCAGTCTCCCTTATGGGTACAAAAATTGCGGACTTTGTAAGTCAGTCAACGATCACCCAAATGGTGTCATAACCTTGTGACGACTTAGTAAGCTTCATGACAAAATCCATCGTGATATTGTCCCACTTCCATTGAGGTTTCTCGAGTTGTACCAACAAACCCAATGATCTCTGATGTTCGGCCTTGACCTTAGCATAGGTCAAGCACTTGCTAACATAGGTGGCGATGTCGGCTTTCATATTGGGCCACCAATATAGCTTCTTCATATCTTGATACATTTTCTCAGAACCTAGATGGATAGAATACTTTAATTTATGGGACTCGTGCATGATCACGGTCCTTAAATCACCATAACATGGGAACCAACTCCTGCCATTTAAGCATAGAGTTCCATCCCTTCTTTACGTCTTATACATTTCCGGAACCTGATGACTAGAATACTTCGATTTGGGACTCGGCATGATCACCCGTCCGCAACTCGCCATAACAATGGTAACCAACTCCTGCCATGAGCATAGGGTTCCATCCTACGAGTTCCAACTTTTCTTTCTAATTGCCTCTGATTTTGGCATTTTCAATCATACATACCTCTCACATCCTCACTCCTTGTGTTTTCTGTTTCCGGGCTTCTGATACTGAGCATTTAAGATTTGCTTAGGAAGATCCAAGCCAATAGATCATGACTAAAAAAGAAACCGAACTCTAACGGTGGTTCCCGTTCTTTCCTGCTCAATAGCATCATCCAAACACATTTGCTTCTTATTAAGTTTAAAAAATGTTTGAAAATAAATTGGTTTCCTGGATGATTACGAATATCGCAATCGTAATCACTCACAAACTCTAACCATCCGTTGTCCCATGGTCAAATTATTCCTTCTGAATTAAGAATAGCTATAAACTCTTATAGATCAGTGAACAACCGTACACTTGTACCATACAGATATCCTCCAAATTTTTAGAGCGATACACTACGCTACCAAGTTTCCAGATCATGAGTAGTATATTCTTCTCATAGGATCATTAACTGGCGTGATGCATAAGAAATAACCTTTTCCCTTTGCTCAACCACGCGCCCAAAACCCTTCTTTAAGCATCGCAGTATACATAAAATCTTCCAACTTCCTTGCGGTAAAGCCAAATTGGTGGCACTACACAAATTCTGCTTAATAACTGGAACGCTGCTTCTTGTTTGTCACCACTAAACTCAACTTGATCCTTCTTTGAGTAGCTTTGTCATGGTTGACGATCTTTGAAAACCCATTCATGAATATCCGGACGCTAATACCAGCAAGACCTAAAAACTACGAATCTCCGTTTGGTGTCATTATGGAGATCCCATCTTAACGATTCGATCTTGGTTGGATCCACATGAATGCCTTATTATCAATCACGTGACGAGGACTGTACTTTGGAATCTAAAATTCACATTTGGAAAATTTTGCATACAACTCCTCTTTCTTCAACAACTCCAATATTATCTCAGATGCTCTTCGTTGCTCTTCGTTGTTTCTGGAATAGATCAAAATATCGTCAATAAAGACATACAAATTTGTCCAATAAGGTTAGCACACACGGTTTTCATAGGTCCATAAACACACAGGTACGTTGGTCAAACCAAACGGCATGACTTGAATTCATATGTCCTATCGAGTTCTGAAGGCAGATCCTTCAGAGATGTCGTCTTCTCCGAACCCTCAATTTGATACCTGACCAGTAAGTCGATTCTTCGAGTAGACACCACCCCTGAAGTTGTCAAATAAGTCATCAATTCTTATTCCTAGGTACCGGATACGGTTTCGTCCACCAGTTAGTTTGTTTATTCCCGATAATCTATTCACATCGTAACGATCCATCTTGTCTTCTTACAGAATAGAACTGAGCCGCCCATGTGACGAACTAGGTCTTTAAAGCCTTTTCGAAAGCAACTTGTAGTTAATCCACCAATTCTTTCATTTCAGACTTGTGCCAATCGATAAGGTGCCCGTGCTACAGGTGCAGCACCAGTACTTAGATAGATGTGGAAAATTCCACTTGTCTCGTAGGTGGAAAGACCTGGCAAGGTCCTCAGACATACTCTCGGAGAAATTTTTACGATCGTACGTCTTCAGTTTATGCTCTTCTTCGACTTGTCTCCAGTCTCCTTGATGGTAATAATGAGCTAAAAGAGGTTGACATCCTTGTATCAGAATACTGCTGGGCCTTGTGCATCGAGATGATGTTTATCGAGTCCCGCTTTTATTTCTACTTCCGCACCATGAAAAATTAAGATTGCGCTCCCAAATGAATACAACGATTTTCTTATGCACAGTCAATAATGGCTTGGTATTCATCAACCAGTCCAAGCTAATTTATGAATCATAGTACCCATTTCTACAGGCATTAGGTCGACACTTCCAAACGGATAGTATCAGAAAAGTTAACAGCAACCCATAATACGTATTTACTAAATTATTCTACATCCAGCTAATTCCAAGTTATAACCGTGACTAATGTAGTGGGCTATATTAATCAGAGTACTAAATAGATAGACTAACGAAACTTCTATCTGCAACCAGTATCCAAATAAAATGGAAGCAAAACGTTTTTAGGAGAAACATACCCATCACACATCGATAAAAACGTTGTTGTCAGGGTTTTGCCCTGCAACTTCCCACCTGCATAAGCCTTGGCAACAACCGTTACCATTTCCCTGATTCGTGATTTCCACTGGGGGCAGCCCTTCCTGTAGGGTTTGGATCCCCTCACCTCAAAGCAAACAAGCATTTGGTATTTGCACCCCTTGGCTCTTGGTTGTTGTTTCTACGGTTGTTGTTGTTATGGTTGTTGTGGTTTTTAGTTAGTGTTATTGGCGGTGTGTTGTTATTTGCAGTTGCAGCCGGCCCTCATCCGTGGCCAGGTGGGCCAAGCATTCTTAGCCGTTAGTGCATTTTGGTATACAAGAACCGGAATGGTTTTGAAGTTACACCTTGACATAAGGTTTAGTCCCTTCGTATAACGAATTTCCTTGTCACCGTTCCCGCAGCATAACCCTCCTGTTTCTGCCTTTTTGTTTGGTTGTTGGTTTGGTTATTCGAGAGCGTCTTCAAACTTCCTCTTGTTTTCTGTCTGTCTCTCAGCCAAAGTGTTAATCCTCCTATCCATCAATTCAGTCGCCATCTCAATAGCTTCCTGCATGGTCTTTGGCTTCGATGCCACAACACTGTGAGTAAATTTAGGTCGGGCATCCCACCGACATACCTTTCTATTTTGTCAGTCTCTTCAGGGAACATCCTGTTACACAGCAATGCCAGCTCCCTGGAAGCTTGGTTGTGAAGGCTACTACATCGTGCCTGTACTTTTATACCACATTTCGCCTCAATCTTCATGATTTCATTTCTCGAACAATATTTAGTTGTCATCTTCTTCTTCAAGTCAGTCCATGTCATTACATAAGCAACCTCATTAGTCACTGTCCTAGCATGTGAGTTCCACCATGTTAGAGCAGTTTCCATAAGAGTACATGTGGAAAACTTCACTTGATTCTCCACGATGCAGTTACTTATCGGAAACAACAAATAATATACGGTTTCCATCCTCTCCTACCATGGGTCAAGTCCGACCACTCCTTCGTCCCCTAAAGAAAAGTTGACTATTTCATAAGTCCCGAATAGGTGCACTCCCTAACAGCGCGTTCATTCCTTCTCACCAAAAACTGTTCCGAGTGTAATGGCTATCGTCGTCATTTCGGGTTCGTAGCACTTGCCGCCAAACACATCAGTGACACCCGTCGTCGCTCATAACCAGAAGTTGGGCCCCCGTGACCGAAGTGAGGTGTAATAGTTCAGCGAGGTGGGGATTTGTACCTAAATTTAACCTCGTTGGCCCCTTGTGTCCTTCAACTTGTGCCGATTTTCTAAATCACAAGAAAACCATAATACCTTAGATTCAAAAATCTAACCATAACCGAAGATACATAATGAATAATACGAATCCATAACACATGGTGAAATACACAACAATATTGAAATTAACAAATCGACATTCATTCACAATAAATTCGATTTCATATAAAACATAATCCAACCTTTTCAGATAAACACTTGGAGAAAATAATACAGGATGTTTAAATAACAAGACATCACAACACGTAGTTACAAACAAAATAACCTAAAGCCTTACTAGCCTAGTGATATACTCGTAATACTTAGTAGCTGTACCAAAGTTGCCGATACATGAAACAAAAAGATCTAAAATGGGTAAAAAAGAAAACAGAGTACTAGACAAAACAAAAGATCTATACAGTCTGCGAGCTGGGAATAACCCCATAATACTTAGCAGACTGAACAGAAGCTACAATCATAACCAGTCAAGTAACAGCTACTTACCTCCTCTGGTAGCTCTGGCTCTGCAGACCTAGCAGGTCCCATCCCCAGTCCTGACTAAAATTTAGTTACTGTCTCTGAACTCGCCCATCCTGAGCCTTGAGGCACTTCACTATCTTTATCCTTCACTATCGTCGCTGTCCTTGCGCTAGGTCTGCTTTCAGCAGATCTGAAATCACTGACAGCCGACATAATAAATATGACAATATAAAAATACTAATTGCAGAGCAAATCTCCTACGTCTGCTGCCCTGCAACTCAGTGAGCCTCGGACTCGCTGACCATGATCGTAATCCAAGTGATATCCCTCAGAAAGTACCTGATCGCAAGCATCATCGACCGTCAAGCCCAAGCGGCACAGAGAATCTGGCCTCACTACTCCTCCCATCAGAAGGGTGCAGTGCGTCTGTGACATGGCCTATCCTGTACAACATTTGACTCGGGCTCTATAGTAGAGCACGTTCAAATCTGCATCCTCCAGCAGAGAATAATATGATTTCAGTCCTCCTGGTCAAACAGTAGTAACCCAACTCAGTAACTCCTCTGGTTAGACCCACGTTCAGGGAGGTCGTGCATCTCCTCCTCCTGGATGGCTCCTAACAAGGTCAGTCCATTATCCGGAATACCTACTAACCTTTAGACTCTGCGTCCTGGACGGTATCCTAACATCTCGAGCAAATCCAATAAAGGTCTCCTCAGTCAGTGGTAGGTCCAAACTGCGGCAGCACCAACTGCCAGAACTCTCCCCGACCATCGATATCCAGGACCAGATAGTACCGCAGGACCCACTCTTATAAGCGGCAAACATACGCAGGCATCTCAGTCACCATGAACAGAGATGGTAGTGCAGCTCTCTGTCTAATTCCCAGCAGCCTCGGATCCCAAATTCCCCCCCCCCCCCTCAACATATGTAAGTTAGCCATGTGTGTGTGATGTAAAGGTAATGTGCAAGGGTATCTAAGGAAGTGTGAGGATAGAGTTAATGGTGGAGAGTATCGATGAAGTGGTGATGAGTAGAGAGAAGAGGTGAATGGTGGTGTGATAGGTAAGAGCTAACATCTCTCAGCAACTTCTCGCAGAGTAAACGGTGCTGGCTGCCTGGTGTCGGATGGACATCCAGCCATAACGCGATAAGAAAGGAATGGTCCTGGTCACTGAATAAGCATCAAGCTTAAGTCAGCAGAGCTAAATGCTCCTCCTCCTCTGCATTCATCATCATCATCGTCATCTCTCTTCAGCCAGATAGTCGGCTGATCCTCCTCAGGATCCTCTCGTCATCCTCCTCCTGGTTCCTCCTCAGGGTCGACTCTGTATATACCCTGTGACTGATTAAGTAGGGATTCAGCAGGCAGGCATTGTCAGCTCCTCAGTCCAGGGAATACCTCATCGTCGTACTGGAAGAACTCAAGGGTAAACACTACAGAACAAAGGTATGGAAATAGTAAGGTGGGTGCCTGCTCTGGCGCCTCCGCCAGGCACGTAATCTGGTGATTGGTGTCCCTCATGGCAGTATGTAGTTCGGCGATGGTGCACCTCAGCATAAGAGGTCCACGACTCCTGGTGAACCGATTCGAATCGTCCTCGACTGAAGTTTTTGTGGGTTTATGTAACGTAGATGCTCCAGAAACTGGACAAGATACGTATCCTGAAATCAGAAATTAGCTTATATAATATATAATATAAGACTATTATTTATATACTAATATATTGTATCACCACACGTATATCAATTTTTGTATGTATATACCTAACCGACTATGCAACAATTTGTATAATGAATACCCCGTAAAAACCCCTTTTGGATGTATAGCAATTAAATACGTTATAGTCCAGGCAAAAACAGTTTGACCTGGTTCCCTATAACCTTGGCTCATGAAACCAATCTGTAACAACCCGCAAAATGGTCTGCAGCGGAATAAGTCGATCTGGGCCATGTTACTTCAAGATCAAACAGCACAAGATATATAAAAGAACGACACAAAAGTCGTTTAGAATGATACATTGGATTTAAATAAAAAACATATTACAAAAGCTTATAGCTTACTGGTTTCTTTGTTTATTAATTACAATAAGATAACATATATTTCCCCAAATGATGCACATAAATCTTAACAGTGCTAACCAAAACATAATCCAATGCATCCCTTGTCATCATCTGCCTAATGACTCCTGAAAACATTGCTTAAAAACGTCAACAAAATTTGTTGGTGAATTCATAGGATTTATGTATTTAAATATGCAGGACGCGCAAGACGTTCCCGTTATTTACACACAGATGCCAACTAACACAAAACCAGATTACTGTTCACTAGCTCATGACACCGAACTCAACCTAATTTGCTATTTTTTAGCATTATTTCCCGTGCCACAAGATGTGTACAGTAGGGAACCCAATTTAATGCTTCACTTCAAACCACGAATCAACGAAATCCAAGAAACTAAGAGAGGAGAGAGACGAAATGAATGAAGAGAGAATGAGAGAGTTAGAGAGAAATGGAGATGGGAAAATGAAAATAGATTTTATGAAAAAAAGATATTTACTAAATAAGAAAAATATCTATATATATGTAGATATTTTAGAAAATATCCAAATAAATATATACCACTAACCCTACACATTAATTACAGCGCGAGATATTAACTAGGACCCCTCGGGTTTTTTGTTTGGGATTAAACCCGAGAACATATACAAATTAGATTAACTATCGACCATTCCCGATATATCCTGTTACAACATTAACTAATTATAACCGAAGCTCCATCGTAGAGACCGATCTTCCTTGTTCGAACTCAATAAATTTGAGCTAACATGTAACTCCGCAAACCATCCAAGTCCGCATGGTCCAAAACGTCTTCCCAGTGATAGCTAAAACACCCCAACGGGAGGTTATAATCCAATAGATCTATTCATACATTCACGCTCACATAATGTAATTAACAACTACAACTATGCAATGACAGTTCATTATAAGGCTCAAGAGGGTTTATCGCTACTTAGGCAAACACATAATCCATATATTTAAAACACTTGCATCCAATTTATAAAACAAAGCATGTTCTCACCCCAAATAATAGTAAATCAGTAAAACTGTAAAAGTGGGGCTATGAACTCACCTTGAGTACAGATAGTCCAAATAATCACAGATAAAACGTCACGCAAGACGATAGATGCAACCTATTTAAATTAAGGTCGTATAAGTACTGAGTACTTATTAATAATATTGAATATAATCTTATAGTTGTTACATCGTACTATCGTTCGGGCTATCATAATTAAAGAGGTCATGACATGACGTTAACAGATTAGTACACTTTAAATCGTAAATCCAACAACTCGTTCGAAAGACCCACCAGAAGAGGCCTCATTATGAAACTCCCTAGTATTATAGCACTTTGATAACCACTCAATATCTATATAGCATAATCACCGACTAATCGTTTTAGTAAAATAATATTTATAAAGTGAAAACGTTTATAAATATACTTTTCGTAAAAATGACCTAATTTGGTCGTTTTAAGCCCGTTGCTCGCATTTCTTACGTCCACAGTCTCGTATTAGTAAGATGATTCGATAAACAATAATTACATTTCAGTTTTATGACTACAGCGATGAATAGTAAAAAATATACTTGTTCATGCGACAGCTATTTAGCTTTTAGCTTTAGTTAAGCGTAAACTTAATCGTAATAACGTAATTCGTATTTAATACCGTGATGTTTGTGATTCCTTCGAGTACGGTTTTGTTATTAAAAGATGTATTATATTTTTATAAAAGTGTAATCCCACTTATGAATAGTAATTTTTACTGTTCAATGGATATAAAATTACTTTTAAAAAACTTTAATTACGAAAACTGCCCGTATTATTCGTTATAGTCCGTGTTTATCATTTCTTCGAGACGTTCTCGTAATAAAAGTATATCTTTTTTTAGATGTTATTAAAAATGAAGTTTTGCGTAATTAATAGTTAATTTTAGTAAAAAAGTTTATAAAAGATTTATAAGTCGTAAACTTTGTTTAACGTATCTTTTTCGTATTAAATCGGTTTTCCGATTTTTTTTTTTTTCTTTTTTTGTTTCTTATCATTATGGAATCGTCATGAGGCGTATTATTTTTATAAAATGTCATTACCTACTGTCTAAGTTCGAATTTAAAACAGCCCCTAAGTATTTATATGTTTAACTTTATAAAAACTTTGTTTTTATGTATTATTTACTTAGTAGTTTAATATAAAAACTCTTAAAAACACATTTGACACTTGTGGTACTTATAATAAAGTCCAATATCATCCCTAGTCCTTGTAAATTCATTGCAACAAGTTCAACCCTTTTACTTTCATTATATTCACATGTGAAGATTAAGAAACTTTAAACCCGAATTTTTATCTAAAACATTTTTTATACTTAAACCATATGTTAACATAAATTTATATTACATTCCATATATTTATATGATCAGATACATAAGAATAAGTGAATAAAATCCATAAACATAATTAATAACTCATTATACATATTAGAAAGTCTTATGTTGATTATAGCCATAATTGTAACATATATCACATAAAATCATAAAAATAAAAGGATAAATGAATTAAGAAAACCTTAAAGATATTAAAGATTGAGAAATAAGGTTCTAAACCCGGGTTAGATACAAAGCCCAAGCTTTCTAGCTTATACCCCTAGATTAGGTTTTCCAAAACCCTTAATCTTCAATAACTTCTTAAAACCCTTACAAAGCTTAACAACCTTGAAACCCTCTAGAATAAACCTTAATATGATGTGTATAGCTTTATAATCTTAGAAAATCAAAGTATGGATTTGTTTGTGTTTGTTAATTGTGCCGTGGGTTTTGGAGTGTAAAAGAGAGAAAGAAAATGAATTTTTGCATGTAAAGAGTTAAGTAAAGGTTACCTATGCATGCACGAGTATTTATAGAAAAATATCTTGTTAACCTAACCATGGTTACTTTCTAACCCTATGGGTCAATGTTAACAAGCAAGTTCGAATAAAGGTGTAAGAAACTTGTTCCCTAGATCTTTTAAAATATCTAGATATTATGTATAAGATGTAAATTCTTGGTTCTATCCTAATAATTTCGGCATAACACATATATATATGATGTTATATTAATTATTTTGGTATGGGTATCAAAATCGTGTATTCGTATAGGCTAGTTATTTCGGAACTCCGGAATGCCTAAAACGCATTTATTCGCGAATCGGAAGCATTTTACGTAGCCAAAAAAAATAAATGATGAACAAAGTTATAAATATCCTCAATAATAGATCATATACACTTGCTTGATTAAACATTTAATCGTTTAATGCCCGTTTACATTGAATGAACATTTTTATTACGCGATTTAACTAACGTTTACGGTGTAAGCTGCAAACGTAAAAACCCTAAAATAATTGTGGAAATTCATTAAGTTTCATAGACAAATGACCTAAAACACGATGTTTATACTGTAAATAATGATAAATAGGTAATGCAACACATTAGATGTCCAATTAAATATGGATAAGGTGCAAATAAATATCCTTCTCTAAATACACGAATAATGTTCAAAGTATCTAAACAGTAAATACAATTTATCTATTTCTTTAATCAATTATGATTATGACGATCCTACCTTATTAGTTAAATTATAGGTATAGTCTCTTCTGAATCTTCTGAAGGAGACACATACAATTAGTGCGTCTTCAAAATGTAAATTTATTAGAGGCTGAAACAATACTACGAAGAAGCTGGACCATAAGAGGATAGTTCAGGTCCATTGGTGGCCCCAACATTAGTCAGACAAGGTACGATAGTCAGTGAAAATGAGAAGAACACACAAAAGACCACAATGACGTCCTTGGCATACAATGAGACATATAGAACAACAAGACAGCGAAACGAGGTTGGCGATCTTCCCGCTGAAGCTAAATGACAACTGTAGTCCTCTGTGTCGTCAGGTAAGGATAAGAGTAGTATAAATAGTGATGATGTGTCATTTTATACACTTTTTTAAGGCCATTTAACCCCTAAAATAAGGCAAATATGCCTAAATAATGCACTTAATCGTCTCTTTTTATTGTTTTAGCATTTGGAGGAAAAGCACATGACTTGGGCTCGATTCGGGAAGAAACTAGACAAAAATACAACTATTCAAGCTTGCGACTTCGATTCTGACGCCATCACCAAACGCTAAGAAAAGTAAGTGTTTAATTAAAGTATGACCTTCTAGTGCGCTCGAGACGGCGTCAAAAATTACTCCTGATGCCATCAGAATTGAAGAGCGACGACATCACCACAATTTGTGACGCCGTCACAATGGCCGACAAAGAAAGCACATAACTAATCGCTGGTGACGCATCAGAAAACCTAGTGACTCCAGTCAGACTCAAAATCTCTATATAAAACCCCTTTTATTTTTCATATTTTCATGAAAAACAGTGAAAATTGTTGGAATAACTTTGTAGCTGCTTATTTGGTCTAATTTTAGGGTTTTGCTAACCTTTTTGGTACATAATTAAACTCATGTTTATTGAAATGAAGTTTTCTAAAAGCACTTTAAATCATATTAATATGTCTATGTGTTGTTTGATGAATTGTTCTTCGGTTTCAATTAATATGCTTGGCTAAATTTAATTACAATTACTTATGATTGCATGAAACCTAGTTTATTATCTCTTTTATTATTGCGTCTTGTTAGTTGTGTGTGCGTTAGGCTATAGAAAACTAGCTACTTGATCTTCATATCATAACATAGACTTTTAGGGAAACACGATTAGGTTAGAGGATACGTGTGATTAGATCTTGATATCTAGATCACCCTGGGGTAGATTCCAAATTAAGTATTTATTGCGCATGAATTTACTATTAGACGTGAGCGGTGTTTGCAGGTAACCACCGTCTAGGTTTTCATGTAGATAGCAGACTTGACCAACCCGCTTCAGAATTAGGGGAATACTTACACATTACACTAATAAGGGTGACGGGAAATAAAACTAGAGAGAATGACTAGGGAGTAGTGCATGATTAGGTGAACACATTTGTTTAACCATACGAGTTTTTCCATCAGTTTACTTTTCTGCATAATTAGAATAGAATTAGGAGTAGTTTAATCAACCTCTCTTCAAAACCGGAGATTTTACTTACTTTTATAAAATATAAAAACATAAAAATAATCTTCCTTCAATCTTTAGAACTTAGTAAACATAAAATTCAAGCCTACCCAAACTATTTCCCTAGAGAATGATAATAACCCCCCGAGTCTTGCGTATACTACACTACCTAGGAGGGTTGTAAAACTTTTGCTTTTGCAACATTCGCATCAAGTTTTTGGCGTCGCTGCTGGAGAATAGTCTAGGTTTTAGATTCTATCTAGCTTAGGTCTACTCACTAGATTCTTATCAAGTGAGATTTTCTTTTTATTTTTAGTGTAGCTTTCTCATAGTCTATCTTTTCTTTTTACTATTTGTTTTGTTATTTTTATTTAATATTCCATTCTTTGTTATGGAGAACGCAAACCCATCTTTACCACCCGAATCACCCAACTCATATAGGAGTAGGAAAGTTAGTGAGATCAATGCACTCATTGAATCCTTAAACTTAACTGCCTCGCCTCTTAAAAGAGACCTTTCTTGCTTAGAAGGAGATGTAGGCTTTGTTGAATTATCCAAAGAGTATGAGATTGAGGATTTTAGTGAGGAAGAAATAGAGGAGGAGGATGATGTTGTTGAAGTAGAGGAATTAGGAGTCGAGTACTTTGATAAATTTCCAACTAGTAACGAATTAGCATACCACAAGTACATATTGTGCGACCCTATTCCATCTTTCTTTCAAAGATGCCCAATCATCATAGGAGGAAACCCTTCAAACCTCAAAATACCATGCAACATAGGGAACGTACATGTGTGGAAGGCTTACATAGATCTTAAATCTCTCGTAAACATAATGACTCGTATGCATTACAACTGGGTCATGAAAAGACAATTAGAACCTATGGTTGATCTTGAGAGCCTTGGAGGAATAAGTAATTTCACAAGAAGAGTTAGAGGGATGCATATCTTTGTAAGAAATTTCACTTACATTGCGGACTTCTTGATTGTAGAGGATATTAGTTCAGTTATAGACCCTTGCTTGTCACAAGTATTACTAGGAAAGCCATTTGTTAAAGTATCCAATATGACTTATGACTCATCGTTAGGGATAGTAAAATTTACAAATGGAGTTGATAAAGTTGCTAACAAAATGCCCTATAAGATAGAGCAATTTCAATCATTGACTGATATAGAGAAGGAGCACAAGCAATATGTCTACTTTAGGAATGAGGAGGATAAGAAACAATGAGTAGACTACATGATGAAAAGATATTTGGTTTTTATAAGGAATGCCTAGAATTAGGACCCAAATATAAAACCAGCAATAATGAAGGAAATAGGACAAGTAAAGGAGTCACGTAAGGAGTGTAACTCCGAGTATGGCTATAAGACTCGTTAATAAACAAAAGCGCTTATTGGGAGGAAACCCAATCTTTTACTTTATGTATTTTACGAGTGTCATGTGTTTTTATCTTTATTATTTGTCTTATATGTTTGAATTAATTTATGATCATGCTTTGTTTTATCTTTAACTTTGTCTTAATTTCAATCAAAGGTATTTTGCATAAAATAAGTGTAGGGAAAATATCCGGTTTTTAAGAACCATTTCAAACATGTAAAATAGATAATTTAAGTTAATTCACATTTTATGTTTTGTTTGTTTGTTTTGAGTCATATGTTTGTACTAACCGTTTTTGTGGTTTATGCAGAAATTTTTTCCAGGATATAATTAATAGGTTATTTTTGCAGAAAACGAACATGTAAAACCTGTCAGATGCTTTTGACGACGTCAGGATTTATTCCTGACGGCATCATCACTGTAGCAGTGGAGAAATCCATGTTTTTACGAATTTTTGAAAAGTTATTTTTGTTTAATTTCTAGAATTTTTAATTTTCTAGTTTTTTACAGAAAGCCATGATTACATTAGTACTAACATTCTATCTTTATTGCTTTCTTAGGATTTCAGTTTATGATTAATAAGGGTTATATATAATTATACCGCCAATTTTACGCTTGGTATAGTTGTTTCCGTCTTTGTATTTCAGGTTATATTATATAAGGAGAGTCAGAAAGTTCTTTGGATTTACATTTGGACGATTTGTAGATAACGATTTAGCCGAAATCATTTTGTTTCTTCTCTGATATTGAGCAAACCATGGGAGTTTTAGTTTCTCTTGCTTTTTATTTATCTTCCCTTTATTCGTTTTTCAGGTACTCATAAAACATTGGGGACAATGTTCAAAATAAGTGTAGAGGGTAATGAAAGCCTTAGAGACTATTCTTTCATTTGCATTTGCTTTGTTCTTAAAAAGAAGTAGAATATATCGAAACATAGTTTAGGATGGTAATTTTAGCCAAAATTAATTTTTTTATAGCATATATCGGTGAAACTGTAGTATTAGAAGCGTCTCATGGATAGGAGTTATATGACTAGCACAAAAAACCCTACCACTCAAAAAAAATTCCACCCCCAAATTTTGAGGTTCGCCTTTAGATCTTTAAGAATAAAAGCATTCATTTTTAGTGATTATGAGGGTGTATCGGTATTATTATAGATTCTAGAACTTACTTTAGCGATGCATCTTGAGACTCCTAGTGAGATCGCATTCGTGTAATTATGATTTACTAAGTGATAAGAGGCATTAGGATAAACCTTGTTTTTTAACTGTGTTTGTTATAGTTATGATGATATCATTAGTCATATAACTACCACCCACCCTTGCTATGCACTCATTTTTAGTGCAAGATACCCCTAGTACGCCCTTTTGAGCCTATCTTTTTCCCGGTTCTAGTAATTTTCCCATGGATTCCGAATTATTAATGAAGAACATTGTTTACACCCTACTAAAATGTTACACCCAAATCTCCTTAGCCCTCCTTGTATTTACTCATTTTAAGTACATTTTTGTTATCATAATTATTTAACCCTAGTTAATTGTTTACTTGATTACATGGTTGCTAAGCCGAGTCATTTGTAGTGTACATAGTTTTGGGACGATTGGGAATCATGGTAGTTTTTATTATATGAAGAAATGAGGAAGAAAGTCAAATTCTTACCCCTATACGTGCTTAATATTCTCCATGTTTGTTGATCCTTCTAAATTCGGGTCATTAGTTAGTTTATTATTGAGTATTAAAAACTTAAGTGTAGGGGTGCTGATATGCTATTATAAACCCCGAGTCATGTATATTTATTTATTTTCATCAGATGGCAGGGCAAAAGTGTATATAAAAACAGAAAAAAAATCAGAAAAATTGAAAAAATAAAAAAAGCAAAAAAATATGTTAGAATATACGGGCTGCCATCTGTTATTGTTTATGTTAAGAAAAGAAAAGAAAAGAAAAAGCTTGACGTAGAGTTGTGTATTGATGTGCTAGTTTTTGTCGAGTCTTAGCTTAGCAACGCCTTTTACATGTATTCTTATGAATAGTTAGCTTGCCACCTGTAAAATTTCCCCCATTATCCTTAACCGTCTTTTCCTTTACCCTACACCTTATGTTACAACTCTATAAAGACCTTTTTGATAGTAACTCCTAGGTGCTTACGCCAAAGTGGTAGAGGTTTTGATCCTTTATCAAGCTTATGATAATCTATATACTATGACAGGTAGTGAGTGTTTATTTCTCCCGTTTCCTATATTGTTACAATTCATTATTACACCGAGTGAAAGAGATAATCAAACACTTATGTGAGGTGCTAATGTATAATTTCCGTTCTTTTAATTACGAGGTTGAATCGGTTGTTCCATAAACTATCTTTATTGAGTAGGTTAAATGCTCGACTTTGCTATTTACTAGGTAGAAAA
>BQNB010078685.1:7156-18607 GCA_026074375.1 Tanacetum coccineum | reverse complement strand
TGCAACTTGTGAACTTTTCACTCCCGAAAATTATTATATCTTAGGTGTATGTGCTATTTTGAATTTCAACCATGGATCAACATTTTAAAAAAAATCTATGTTTTACGTTCCACCCGAGAATAATAAGTTTGAAGGCGAGATCATCCTATGTAGCGAATTTTATCTCGGCATATCCAAACCTTGCGGCTAAGTGACAAGGCTTTTGACACCCCACAAAGACTAGTATCGGGACTCAATGACCTTAGGTTTCAAAAACTCTTAGGTTTCTTGTATACACATAGTTTATAAAATAGAATAGTCAAAGTTCAAAAGCATATTTGAATTTAACAAAAAGAGATCTTTTTATTAATTCACACTTAATATTAAACCCTTTGCAATTGTAACCTTCGACCTTTTAGAAGGCTACAACATCGGTTGTGAGCCGGCAAGATGCAGCAAACTTTTATCAGTCTCGGATTATTATTCTTACTATGGGCTTTCTTTAGAAGGCTGTAACATCGGTTGTGAGCCGGCAAGATGCAGCAAACTTTTATCAGTCCACAATTTATATTTATTACTTATCATTTTTTCATTTTTCATCATCATCATTTTTTTTATATATAGAGAATACTTCTTTTTGAAAAATTCAAGTATAAATTTGAACTAAGGCTAAATTTTTTTCTATATATTACATAAAAATTATTGATTTTAATCTCCAAAAATAGCACGTATATTAATCAGGTTAAGAGCTTATGGGAGAAAAAGCGACAAATTACACACATGAGCTCTTAAGATTTCCAAATAATCCTTGTTTAGCATCCAACTCATACTTAACTCTATCATTTTTTGTTCTTCGCGAATATTCGCGAACGGTTAGCCTAAACGTTAAAGAACTAGCTAGAGCTCAACACGCTTGATCGGGTTAAAATTTATTCGTATTCTACCCAGCAGGAATGTCAAAATTATGACAAAACACTTATTTTATTTTTGAAAATTTTTTAAAATTTTTCATTTTTTTTGAAATTTTGGTGGTAAAAACGGGATTACGTGAAAACAACGGCTGCAGGCATAATCAAATCGAAGATCCCCCGCATACTAGAATGAAACATTGTCCTCAATGTTTTATGAAGGGTCTTTACGCAAATCCTAAGCCGTTTATTAAGTATGCTTAAAGTTAAACGTTAGTCGATAAGATTTGGATATCGGATTCCCAAAATGAAGCTGAGGATGTGAAGCTCTTGTGATCGAAGGACAAAACCGCGAGCACGAGAGGCTTCAAAAATCCGGGACAATACAACACAAAACACAAGATAGGAAAAAGGCAGGCCTCCTCACAACAAAAACACTTATTCATTACTACATAATATAACTACGGATAAGCATAGGGTGCCACCGAGTCTTGAGCCTGACTTGACCCCTAATTCATTGGTCCATGGGGGAGCAAGTAGAAGATAAAATCTCCATCAGACTTTCATTCAAGTGGTTTGGATAAACATTGAATTTTATGAAAGTTCCACTCCAATGAGATATACCCGGCATAAAAAAATGATAAATGGAGATGCTGGGGTCAAAAATGGTATCTTTATTCCCACAGGAGAGAAGATATGGTGGAGCAACTGGATACGTGAGAAAAGGAAGAAAGATCCATACAATATAAGCGAAGATAGGTTCACTTAAAAGTATGAAATCCATATCCATGTGAAGGGTGGGATGGGTGGGTAAAACATTAGGCACATGAACTCTTGGTTCTCTTGTTGGGAGAATATCATCCACCACATCCATAGTAAGATTGCCCAGCTCGGGCTTAATCTTAAAGCAGAAATGATCATACTCCGGTAGAGATATGATGTGAGCGAGTTCATCGGCGAACTCCTCATGATAAAAATCACTCCTATCGGCAGGAGGAGATGGATTGATCGAAAGATCAAAGATGAACGAATCATATTGAGAAAAATCAGCTGACTAGGTTCCGTACAATCCACAAGAAGCATTTAAGGACTTTTTAAATGAAGATTACGAAAAATGTGACCAGCGCTTCCCCTTTTTAATCTTTGATAGAGACGAAAAGGATAGTTAAGAGGAATGGCCAAATGTTAGCTTTCGACGGGCAGTATGGGTCCTTTTGAGCTGTACGATAGAAACGTTCAAAGTTGCAGAAGCATATCACCAGAGAAAGACGTTGATCAAAGAGCTGACATATAGGTATCTGCTATTCCGACTTGAACCTTGACTGTTAGGGTTATATCTTCATAGGAACCTAATTGTGAGGGCACTTTTTGAAAGCTGGTGGGGACCCAGTGGTTTGTGTAACTGACCTCTAAGGTTAGCGAGGTTCCTGCTATGGTGAAGTGAAAGATCTTTCACTTCACATAGTGGGAAGAAGACAGGTGGGAACGAGCAGACCGAGAGCAAAACAAGTTCCAGTGGCGGGCTATCTTCCTGGTCCTATTTCAATCTTTTTCATGGTATGGAACTCACTTTATACCTGCAACATTTTTCTTAAGATATCTTCCAAACAGTTGGGGTCCTTGCTCTGGATGTTGTTCGTACGGTGTGAAAGCAGTTGGTTATGTAGTTGTAGAATTTTGCTACGGAGGTTCGGGAGGAGGATTAAAACAAATAGAAAGCCAGATTATTAGTGAGAGAAAATGGGAAGATGTGTGTGTTCTGAGATTAGAGAACATCACACTCACCTTATTACAAAATTATGGAATCCTCACCCCTCCATGGAATATGGAGAGGGATATATATAGCACTGGACACGATCTTCTTACTACATTGCATTTCTAGTCTGTGTGTCCGGGCTAATATAAGCTAATGTAATTCCGTATTAGCGACGTATTTTAAGGCAACACTTAAGTGATTATGTTATATTTCCGTTATTCACCGGGGAAAGCCACATGTCGTTGCTGATGCTTTGAGACAGGAAAAACGAGGAAACCACCGTCTTAAGAGTTTGAGCCTTTGTCATAGTCTAATTAGTTTGGATCTTCACAAACAATATCTTGATATGCTCAGACTGAAGATACGAAAACAGAGACGTCAAGAACGAAGATGTTGGAGGCTAGTTGGTTGAAAACGCTGAAAAAATTCCAGAGGCGATTAGGACGGGAAGTTGGAATCCTGTGCGGATGGAACCCTATGGCCTCAATGGCAAGGAGTTGGCTACCATTGTTATGGCGATTTCGGGACCGTGATCAGGTGCACGAGTCCACTATCAAGTACGCTATTACATTCCGGGTTCTGACAAAAATGTACCAAGATATGAGATAGCTATATTGGTTCCCCAATATGAAAGGCTCGACATTCGCAACACTATGTTAGCAAGTGTTTGGACTATGCTATACGTCAAGGCCTAACATCAAAGACCCTATCAGATTGTTGGGTACAACCCAAGATACTAGAATGGAAGTGGGACAAACATCAATATGATTTTTTTTACTAAAGCTTCCTAAGTCGTCTCAAGGGCTACGAACTCCCATTTGGGTGATATGTTGACGAATCACTAAGTCTACGATCTTCAAAGATGAGAGAGACATGATTCCGATAGATAAACTTGCAAGAATGTACCTAAAGGAGGTGGTCACGAGACATGGAATACCTCCTCGATTATTTGTGATCGATGACCCGAGATTCAGCATCCCAAAATTTTTAGAGGTCATTCAGAACGCTTAGGGTACTAGTTTGGTATGAGGATGTGTACCATCTACAAACCGTTGGAACAATAAGCCCAGAAGAGGACCATTCAAACTCTCGAGGATATGCTGCGTGCTTGTGCGATCGATTTTGGAAAGGGTTGGGTTAACCATTTGCCATTAGTCGAGTTTTCATACAACAATAGCTATCACGCTAGCATCAAGGCCGCACCATTCGAAGCACTTTATGGTCGAAAGTGTCGTTCACCTGTTTGTTGGACCAAAGTTGGAGAAGCTTAAATCCTCGGTCCAGAACTAATTCAAGAGACGACTAAGAAAATCGTCCAAATCAAGCAAAGGATGCAAGCCGCTCGTGATCGACAGAAGAGTTACGCCGATCTGAAGCGTAAACCGATGGAATTCCAAGTCGGGGATAAAGTTATGCTTAAAGTTTTGCCTTGGAAAGGGGTCGTACATTTTGGCAAACGGGGGAAGTTAAACCCCAGGTATGTTGGACCTTTCAAGGTGTTAGAAAAGGTTGGAGAGGTTGCTTACAAGCTCGAGCTTCCTGAAGAGCTGAGCAGAGTTCATAATACATTCCATGTGTCAACTGAAAGAAGGTGTCATGCCGAAGAAAATGATTGTAGGTATGCACCATTGGACATGAGAGTCTTCATGTCGCAGTGGTAGAGATAGCGCTATGAATTGTGCTGATGGAGTCGAGCCGAGGTGAGAAAGATATGAGAGATGCGGTTGAGAGTGCTGTATCTCTGGCATTGAGAGAAGAGATTAGGAGAATTGCTCCATTGTGTGGCATAAGTACGAGTGATGACGCCTACAAGTATTCGGTAGGATTGAGGTGGACGGTAGGGCTCTTAATGCATCTCTTAATGCATCGATCTTAGCAATAAAAAGATTGACATTCGACAATTTTTCACGAAGGATATCGTCTTTGATTGTTAAAAAAATGTCATCATCAATCCTTCCAACTTCCGGATCAACAATCTCCACCACCTTTAAGCTGACGATCTCAACATCGGGAGGTGATGCATCGACATAATCGATATCCTCACCGTAGGGAGAATCGTCATCACTTGAAGAATTATCATTGTCGAAATTGACAACAATCTCAGAATGTTCATTGAGGCATTAAGAGGTGTGGTATTTTCGCAAAGAGGCACATCACACATTTTGTCGGGAATACCCTCGGACTCACTTGGGATTGGGACAAGGTCCTCAATACTAGACTTTATTACTTCGTCCGATTCCGTTTCCGGAATAGTGTAAAGATGCTTGTCCCCCATACTTAGAGAGTTATCGGGTTCCTCGATTGGTAAAACGGGTGTGATTGCAATGGTATTGTCTTCGTCATCATCGTAGCAAATGGGAATCTTCCAAGATGACTTAGCCGCAGAGTGATCTTTGAAAGCTTTAAGAGGGGTAGGTTTTTCACAAAGAGGCACATCAAACATACCATCGGAAATACCCTCAGACTCACTTGGGATCGGAACAAGCTCCTCAACACTAGACTTTATTACTTTGTCCGATTCCGTTGCCAGAATAGTGTCAAGATGCTCATCCTCCATTATGAGAGAGTCAACGGGCTCCTCGGTTAGTAAAACGGGTGTGATTGCAATGGTATAGTCCTCGTCATCATCATAGCAAGAATTTTGCTCAAGATAATAGTCTTCATTCATCGGTTGACATTGAAAAGTCTCGTGAGGTCCCCCACAATCTTCACAACAAGGATATTATTGTGGAAAACTTGGTGAAGTTTGTGAAAAGTAATCAAAGTTTTGATTGAAACACAGGTCCTGATTGTAGACAAACGGGACTTGAGGTGGACAATCGTAACCGTAATGAGAATCGTTCCCACATAACTCACGAGAGTATGGTACGTATTGTGGTTGTGGAGGATGGTTTGCAACACTTGGAGAATCGTTAGAAAAGTATGGAGTTGAAACGTTGATTTGTGTTTCATTTCCAACTTTACAGTAAAAACAAACTCCATCGTATTCATTGCACCCACATTGTTGGCATGTACGAAACAGACATTGTTGTTGCAAACTTTGGAACTCTCGGAGGACAATTATAACCGTAATGAGCACCTTTCCCACAAGACTTACACGTGCATTGTCGACAAAAAATTCCATCTAACGAATCACCGCACTCGTGACAACAATGGTCAATGTGTGGAGGACTTGGTGAGGAATTTTCACCGGGGTCCTGATCGACAACGATTGGCTCTCGAGGAGCATTAACAACGTTGGTATTGTCGTTGGATGACTCGGAAGTATCTTGGAAGTCTTTGAAAAATTCATTTTCCACACAGTTTGTAAACAAACCTTCCATAAATTCCTTTCGTAAAAGAGCACATCCTTGACAATACGGACCATCAACCGGGGTTCCACACCTTGCACACCTAGCACAATTTCGAGGGGGTTTAGGAACAAGAATCTTGTCTTCAAGACTCCCTTTCGAACAACCACAGTTTGAAGTGTACAAACTTCCACAAGACGAGCATTCTTTAATCGCGTAAATTGGATTCAAACGATAATCGAATGACGTCATAAGAATTAAACATGAAGATGGATAAGAAAAGAATTAAATGATACGAAGAAAAAGAAGATTATTTTTGGTTTTTCCATTAATTCACAATTTATTTTAACGGACAAAATGATAAGACAACTTAAACCTGATAATCAGCAAGCTTCACGGTAGCTCTCAAAAAGATAAACGCACAGGTGAGCGGAGGAGTAGGAATAGCGCGAAGCTTATTTCTCCTTTCGGGTCGTAGTTCCTAGGAACAACCCTCCTTATACCCACTTTATAGTTTGTTTAAGTTTTCAAGGTGAGCCGTACCTCGCAAGTGACACAAAAGGCAAGTTTTTAAATCTTTTGTTCGAGTTGGGAACCAACAAGTTCACCGGAAGTTATTATGATAATACCTCAGTTGAGAATATTATATTTTGGTATTTTACCAATTTGTGAATTTTATTTCTTTTTTATGAACAATGTTTTTATATTTTTGGTTTTTTTTTTTTTTTTTTTAGATAATATGCACAGATTAAACACAAATGCTCAACAGCAACGATAGTCGGTTTCACAGCCTCCCCGGCAACGGCGCCAAAAATTGATTGGTGGTTTTCACACCATAAATATATATAATATATAATAAAATATAAAATATATATATAAGTCTAAAAATTGATCGAGGCCAAACTACACCTTAAAAATATATATTAATATATAAAAGATACTATAGTAAGGAATAGTCTAAAAGCCGAATCAATAATACGAGAGTAGGTATAGAATGTTCCCGGGTCGTTTATCCCCAACGAGGCTGGACTGGAGAATCGATACAGTCGGAAGATTGGAGTTTGAATGAGAAAAATGATTTGAGAGTGTGGAAAGGTAGATTAGACAATAACAAACAAAAACGTTTAAGAAAATCCTAAAAAATATGAAATTAAGCTAAAAAAACGAGAGCACGAATCCCGAACAAAGGGGGAAAACCTAAAATCTTCAAAATTAACCCTACGGAGAAATTGAGAATACGAAGAACATTTTCGCTTCTAAACTACTCCTAGGGATCAAATAACGAGAAAGAATGAAAAAGACTAGAACGAAAACGGAGTTCGTTTGACCCAAAAACGAGTCAACAACAAAAAATCAGTCACCGGAACGTTCTTTAAAAGATGAAAAGTTATAAAACTGCCCTAACGAAAAATGTCATATTTTATCCTACAAACCTAGATGATAAAGAAAATTTTCCTAAAAAAAAGCAAAAATATTTTTTTTTTGATATTTTTGTATTTATTATGAATTAAAATTATAAAAAAAAAAATAAACTTTTATCTAAATTAAATTATAAAAAATATTAAACGTCTACGAAAAATTCTGAAAAATTTACACAAAATACTAGACTCTATAAGGCACCTACGAAAAATAAGAATCACAAATAAGCTCGATAAATAAGCCCGTAAATAAGCTATAACAGCTTATGGGTTTATAAAGCTAAAATGCATATATAAATAACAAGTGCTTGTGGTCTTCTTATCGAAAAAAGACCCAACGGGCGCAGTGGTAAGTATGATTGGACTAAGGCCCGAGGGGATGTATCGAGGGGTCCCGGGTTCGAGTCTTGCTCACCCGGGTCCCTTGTCTTCCCTTCTCTTTTAATTTTTGCAAAACTCTAGGGTAGAAACTGTAAAAAACAAAACTAAAGGGTAGGCGGGCAAACTTTAGGGAAGTTACACTATAGTTAAAACGGGTGACCTTGAACTTTGGAGAAAGTACCAAACAGACCTCGCGACATAACTTATTTTTAGCTTATTGAAAAAGTGCTTTGCAGCAATAAGACTTAAACTACAAACTTAAACGAACTGCTTATTACTTACAATATTAACAAAGGCAACTTGAACTTTTGACAACAGAATAAGCTAGAAAATAAGCTCTCTAGATTCTGTCACAGAAACTAAGGGTTTAAAGAGCTTTTTGGATTTTGGATTTCTTTCTAGCTTTAATATGATGGAAATGAACAAACAAATGATCTAATTGTAGATCAAGATGTGTACTCAGATTTCTAACAAAATTTATTAAGTTTCGTTAACAAAATTACAAGAAAATGACCATAAAGAGTTGTAAGGTTAAGCTTGAATGAAATAAGCTTTCACTTAATAAGCTAAAGAGCTTATTAGTGAACTTAAAAATCTTCATGACTTTGGTAATAGGTATGCTAGTTTATCGACTACCTAGATAAAAGGTTTTTCACAGTTAAAACTAGAAAAGAAAATCCAAAATGCAATAAGCTGAAATCCTATTGTGCTGATAAGCTACTTTTGACAGGAAAAATGAGCTATACTAAAAACTGATAAAGGAAACTTAAGGGCTTATCTATATTAAGCTACTAGAATACTACTAACAGCTCCATTTCATTTCTCTAACTTTTAACCATACGCTTAAATGTGGCTAGGGAAAGCCTAATGAGCTATACAACAGTTTTAACTGACGTTAAAAATGTTGTTGTGTTTATGCTGATGAATTTGGCTAACACTAAGTGCCAGGCCAACCAACACTTTAGAAACTATTATACTAACTCAATTCATGTATTTAAATCTATACTAACCAAGTTTTAACACTCTTGTACTAGAAATCACTTAGCCTTCAAATTTTTCTTAACATCAAAACTGCCCTGGTGCAAAGCTGAAGTTTTTAAGTTCAAAAATTTGAGATAGTGCAAACTAATCCTTAAGACCACGTTAATTCATTGATTATGATACTAACTCAGGCTTTATAAAAGCTGTTGACAAAATGTTGTTGACTTTAAGAGTCAAAACACAGCTCCATAGCGATGAACAAACACTACTTAAGCCAAACTGTCCCAAACTTTTTGAGCTTAAAACTGTTTTAAAAAACTAATTCAGCTAAAAACTTTTAGCTACCCTCACCAAAACTAACCTAAGTAAACTAATTGAACTTTAAAAATCATAGCTTATTAGGAAGATTAAGGTAGTTTCTCTCCTAGCTTTCTACACTTAAAAATGACAGAATTAAGAAACTTGATTTCTAAAGGGATTTAGACTACAAAAGCTTAAAGCATATGCATATCTAAGCTAACTAAGCTAAAATGAACAAGTTTTAAGCACATAAAGAAAACAAAGCAATAAGCTAAAGAATTAAGCTAAATTTAAGCTAAAATTCAAAATAAGAAATCAAACCTTTTGAGTTGTAGTCTCTGACACAAGCCACTCTATCTGAGTGAGTGGCTTAAGAACACAGACCTAAATGGCTCCCTAGCCTCTAGACCTGAGCAACAAGCTCAATAAGCTCTTGAGAGCTTATAACTCCTTGTAGCCTTAAAAAATGAATACCAATTGCTTAAGTGATCATTACTTGGATGTAAATGGACAAAAGTGAGTTAATGACAGCCTAACAACAGATTTTTAACTAAATTGTGCTTGTGAACTTGTATAAGCTCATATGAGATTATTAAGAGATTAATTGATGAAAAAACGACTTAGAAAACTGAAATTTAAAGACAGAGAACTTTAAAACTGACATTGTATTTACTAGATTTGTGAGGTACAAGTCAAAAAAGACCCCACTCATAGTGAGTGGCTTAAGAGCACAGACCTAAATGGCTCCCTAGCCTCTAGACCTGAGCAACAAGCTCAATAAGCTCTTGAGAGCTTATAACTCCTTGTAGCCTTAAAAAATGAATACCAATTGCTTAAGTGATCATTACTTGGATGTAAATGGACAAAAGTGAGTTAATGACTAGCTAAAAACAGAATTTTAACTAAATTTGAGCTTGTGAACAGTAATAAGCTCAAATGAGCTTATTAAGAGCTTAATTGATGAAAAACGACTTAGAACTGAAATTTAAAGACAGAGAAACTTTAAAACTGAATTGTATTACTAGAATTGTGAGGTACAAGCTAAAAAGAGGAGAATACAAGAGCTTAAAGCTTACTTAAAAAAACCTGAAAGAAAAATTGCTTAAAAATGAGAAATTACAAAGTGAAAATTGAAAAATAAAAACAACTAACTACTCCTCACTTCTGTCTTCTTCTTCCCTTTTTATAAGCTGCTAATGTGCTTGTTGTGTTAGTTTGGTGAGAGCAAAACCAAGAACTCATCTAAACCGTCGAAATTGCCTTGGGGATTTGTGGGATTGCCAACTTGGCATGGGTTTAAGTGGAGGAGGGGGAATAAGTTTGTTCATGGGGTTGAAGGGTTGCAGGGTAAAAGAAGTTTTGTAAACCCGTGACTTGGGTTTTTGTGTTTTAAAAATGGCGGGAAAGAAGGTTGGGGATGACAGGGGAGAAGTTTCGGGGTTTGGCAAACATGGTCCTTGATGGTGTATGTGTGGATTGCACCCATGGTCCTTGGTGTTTACAACTTTTGGGGACTTGGCAAGAATAGTCCCCAAAAGTTATATGACTTATTGCATGGTTCGTCCTTGGGTAATACAAGTGTGGGGAGTTGGCAGTTTTGCCCCCCCACTTGTTATTTTGCCAAAATGGCCGTTTGGCCCCTCTCTTCTCTTTTCCTTTTTTTTCTTCTTTAAAAATAAGTTTAGGGATTTACAATTTCAATCCCTAAACTTATATTGTCTTGACTTTGGCCTCGGAGTTGACTTGGGTTGACTTTGTCTTTGACCAGTTGACTTTTCTGTTGACTTTATTGACTTTCCGGCTTTGATTTGGCTTTGTCTTTCACAGTCTTTTCCATTCCGAGTCCGGTTTTGTCGTTTTGGCTTTGTTTTTCGTCCTTTTCTTAGTCATCCGTTCCTGCACAATACAATTAGCAAAACAAGCGTATATTTGGCATTTTAAGTCCGTTTTTGGTTATTTCAGCTCGTTTTTAAAGGTAAAAGGTATGTGTAATTAAGCACATACCAAGGCCCCTTAAGAGGTGAGGGGTTATTTTTGGACTTTGTTGACTTTTATTGACCATGATTGACTGGATTTGACTGAGGCTTGACTTTTCTGGCTTCGGCTTTGAATCTTTGGCTTCTTTTTGAACTCTTCTGATTCCCGTGTCCGTGCTTGCCCGTTTTTGACTGTTTTCTTGTGATTTTTGACTGATCCGTACCTGCACATACAAAACACAAATACAAGCATATTTTTGCCATTTTTGGTCTGTTTTGGGTTTAATTGGGTTATTTTAGGCATAATTATCAAAATTCCCCAAACTAAACGATTGTGTGTCCTCACGCAATATCACATGTCTTATAACCAAATATCTCGAAAATTCCCCAAACTAAACCTTTGAAAAGTAGCAAAGATTTTTGTTGAGAGAATTAAGAGATCACAAGTTATAAAACACCCGA
>BQNB010078684.1:0-30476 GCA_026074375.1 Tanacetum coccineum | reverse complement strand
TTTTTGTAAGTCAAGCCAGACCTAAAAGTCAAAGGGGTAAAATAGTTATCTTAAAAATCCGAAAATTCTCAGATGTTACAAAATACATCCTAGTAGCAGTTGATTACCTTTCAAAATGGGTTGAAGCGAAAGCACTCCCCACCAATGATGCTAGGGTTGTAGTAAGATTTTTGAAAGCTCTTTTTGCCCGATTCGGAACTCCCCGAGCAATTATCAGTGACCGAGGCACTCATTTTTGTAATGATCAATTTGCCAAGGTGATGCTTAAATATGGAGTTACCCATCGACTTTCCACTGCATACCATCCACAAACAAGTGGACAAGTCGAGGTTTCCAATCGGGGCTTGAAGAGAATTCTTGAGAGATCAATAGGAGAGAACCGTACCTCTTGGTCAGATAAGCTCGATGATGCTTTATGGGCTTTCCGCACCGCTTACAAAACACCCATTGGGTGTACTCCATATAAGCTGGTTTACGGAAAAGCCTGCCATCTGCCAATTGAGTTAGAACACAAGGCCTACTGGGCCTTAAAACATACAAACTTTGACCTGAAAACCGCTGGTGACCATAGGAAAGTTCAGCTGAATGAACTTAATGAGCTCTGTGATGAAGCTTATGAGAACTCTTTGATCTATAAAGAAAAGACAAAGAGGATTCACGACTCTAAGATCAAGAACCGCGTTTTCAACGTCGGTGATCGAGTCCTCCTTTTTAATTCTAGATTAAAGATTTTCTCAGGAAAGCTTAAAACCCGCTGGTCAGGACCATTCACTATCACACAAGTTTTCCCGTACGGCACCGTCGAGTTATCCCAAAACTCCGGGCCAAATTTCAAAGTGAATGGTCATCGTATTAAGCACTACTTTGGAGGGGACGTACCACAATTGGTAGTCCCAGATCTCCAAACATTCCCTATGATCCAATAAATTCAAGTGACGGGTCAAGCATAGCGACCTTAAACAAGCGCTTCGTGGGAGGCACCCCATGCTTATCTTTCTATCTTCTTTCTATTTTTCTAATTGTGTGACGTGATTTTCCATTGCCCGTGTTTCGTGTTTGTGTTGTTAATTGTCCAGGATTGCCCGGATTGTGTAGACTCTCGTGCTCTCAGTTTTGCCTTTCATCCACAAGAGTTTCACTTCCTCGGCTTCATTTTGGGAATCCAATATCCTAATCTAATCGACTAACGTTTTATCTTTTGGCACACTTAATAAACGGCCTTAGATTTACGTAGGTGCCCCTTTTAAAACATCGAGGACGATGTTTAGCCCTAGTATGGGGGGATCTTCGATTTGATTCTGCCTGCAGCCGTTGTTATCATGTAAATCCTGTTTTTACCACCAAATTTTTGCAAAAATACCAAAAAAATGAAAAAAAATTTAAAAATTTTCAAAAATAAAATAAGTGTTTTGTCACAGTTTCGACTTTCCTAATGGGTAGAATGAGAATAATTTTTGACTCGATCGGGCGTGTTGAGCCCTAGCTAGTTCCTCAATTGTAGGCTAAGCTTTCACGAATTCTATTGCTTTGAATTTTAATAAGGTGAAGAACAAGAAGTGATAGAGTTAAATATAAGTTTATGTGCTGAGCAAGATTCTTCTAAAGCTTATATGAGTAACTTGTGGCTTTTTCTCCCATTAGCTTTTAATCCACCTAATCATACGTGCTTATTTCAATTCAACTAAGTCAATCGATGTTTTTAGAAAAAGCTTCAAATTTGTAACTTGATTCTTTAAAGCGAGGTTTTTCTGTTCTTAGTAATTTGAAAGTTAAAATGCCAAAGAAGCATGAATGAAATATGAATGCAAAAATGCATGAATATTGAAATTATGCCAATGAAGCATACATTTGAGTATATGGAGCAAGTAAAAGATGTGTCGTGATATCCCACTCCGCTAACCACGAGGTGGGGGTTCAAACTAAGACATCTTTACTTCTAGGGATTTGGTGTGTTGTGATATCTCACCAGGAAGCGAGGTCTAGGTGAGGGTTCAAACTAAGACACCTATCCTTAGCCATATTAGGAAGAAGGTGTTGATGTGATTTCCCACTACGCTAGCAACGGGGTGGGTTTTCAAACTAAGAACACCGGTCGTTGGTTGTGATATCCTACTAGGGAGCTATGGCCTCGGTAGGTGTTCACACTAAGCAACCGCATTCCTACTTTAATAACTTATGGAAATATTGGGGAAAATGATAAAGATGTTGCAAAAAGTTTCTACAGTATTTAAATTTTTGCTCTTTAAAAACAATTACAAGTCCCTAATAAATTATCGCTTTAGTCATGATTCACATGAATACTACTGAATGGAAATAAGTTGAATCTATGGTCGAGTGAATTGAGTAACACCACATTTAAATCATATATCCAATAGTATGGTAATTAAAAGTTCACAAGTCATAAGTATGAGTGCTCAACATTTAGACTTATATTAACAAATGATCTTGTTTAATTGCTTGGTTTGGAACTAGTGAAAAATCGGGGACGATGAATTTATCCGTCAGGAGATCCATAGATTATTCTATGGGCGCTTCTCATTCTATGATCCCAGTGTTTATAAAATAAAGGAAGTCAAACAGGCAGTCAAGAAAAGAAAAAAGGAAAATCAAACAAATATTAGGATAGTTAGTGTACATATAAATTGTTTTTGGTGAAAACAGGACTTGTCGAAGCTATTGATTCTTTAGTTCCCCTTGACGAACACTTGGCTACTTTTCGAGGTTATTAGTCAAGGGGAATTAAGATTCTTGGTTTCTTGAGTGTTTACTTCATAACATTGCGTGAGGACACGGCAATACCCTAGTATGGGGGATTTTGGTATGTGCTTAATTACACATACCATTTTCCATTAAAAACGGACTTAAAAGTCTAAAAACGTACCAAAATACATCGTATTTGTATGTTTTTCATTTGTATTGTGCAGGAATGGATGTTCACGAGCAGGACCAAAAAGAAAGCAAACAAAACCAAGCACGGAATGGAAAGGACAAAGTCAAAGGTCAACCAAGTGAAGAAAATACAACTTGAGGGACTAAAAATTACCAAACCTCAAGTTGTATTACAAGAATTAAAAGACAAGGGTCAAAATTGCAAACCGGGCAAAGATTGCATTCAAGTTATATAACTTGAGGGGACAAAACTGCCTACTTACCCAAAAGCCTTCTTTCCCGCCCCAACAAAACCCAGTTACAACTTGGATGTCGTCCCATACCTTCTCCCCTACAAAACCACTCGACACCCTAGCAAAAATCATTTCAACCACCCTACTATTTCCCCCCCCCCCAGCTGTATAAAGTGCCATGTTGGCAATCCCACACCATTCCCAAGTATTTTCAATGGCTGAGATTGACTCCAAAGAAGAACAAAAGAAATTGAAGGCTGGGATTTGCTTGAGAATCACCTCACATAACAAGCACACTTAGTTTTTGCTCTCACAACAGAAGCACAAGCTGCAAGTCCAAGAGATGAAGACTTCGGCTATAAATAGAGCCTTTTGTAAGCCTTTGAGGCATCTAAGTTTTAATTAATTTTAGTTTTTAATCTTAGCTTAATTTTTAAGTCATTTACAGCTTTTTACTTTCAGCTTTGTAACACTTTCAAGTTTTAATGCAAATTTGAAGTTGTAAATCAAGTTTACAATACCCAAGTGATAGTTTCTACATTGTGCTGTTTTGAGTTCACAAAAGCTCTCAACACAGCTTAAATACCAAAGCCTGTTTTCATAATAAACTAAAAATACCTGTTAGATTTTGGTATATAAGATATGTAAGATAAGTTATCTATAAATAAAATTGTAATTCCATTTTACCTTACCATTTTAATATCATATATGTCATTTCTCGTTATCTCTGTCTTCATCATCAATTAGGTCAACTACACCACCATCAGATTATCCCTTCGATGAGTCTATCTTTGTAGAGTTAGATAACTCATTATGAATCATACCACGACCACTGGGAAGTGAACCAGTCCCCGAGAAGTCTAATAATTCAAATGTTTGTTTGAATGTTCATCTCTAAATCTTTAATTCCAAAAATTCTACATTATATCCTGCAATGTAATACCAAAGGATGTGTATTACTTTTATCAAAATAAGAATCCATACAATATGTCAAATAATTTTTATACCACTATGTATGAAAATTTTAACAACGACTTATGATATCATTCTTATTTCGTGTTATCTTATGATGATAGATGCCTCCCAAAAGGACATCAACATGTGAAGCATCAACCATGACTCATGCTACCATCAGGAAACTAGTTGCCGACAGAGTTGCCACAGCTCTGGAAGCACAAGCTGTAATGATGGTAATTATTAACAATCCCAATAAGAACTCTGGACCAAGAAAAAAAACCCTGTAGCAAGAAAATGCACTCACGAGAATGAGTTGCCAACCTTTCTACTTTAATGGTACGAAAGGAGCTATTAGTCAATTTCACTGGTTTGAGCAGACTGAATTGATATTTTCTCGTAGCAATCATGCCAAGAAGAATAAAGTGAAATTCGCTATTAATACACTCACTGAGGAAGCTTTATTCTGGTGGAATTCAATTGCCCAGCCTATTGGAGTAGAAGAAACCTATAAGATCACCTGGTTTGAATTTAAAAGACTCTTGATAAAGAAGTATTGTCCCCAAACTAAGATTAAGAAAATGGAAGAAGCCATTACCATAACCCAGAAGTTAATAGAGCAGATTATGAAACACAATTCTGTACAAGAAACCAATAACCATAAATGAAAGCTTGAGGATAGAAGGAACACCACCAACGGCAACAACAACAACTACCGTAACAACAACCGTAGCAATGATCATCACCAACAGCAAAATTGGAAGCAAGAAACCTTCAGGACTTATACTGCCACCAATGGGTATGTAGGGAATCGTCCGTTGTGTGAAAGATGCACCCTACATCACATAGGACCTTGCTCTGTCAAGTGTCAAACTTGCAACAAGATAGGTCATCTAACCAAGAACTGCAGAAACAAAGGACCCTCAGACTACTTATAGTTTGTTAGAACCTAACCACAAGATGTGTGGTATAAATAAAAACACTTGTCAAATCTTGACTATGTAAAATATAAAGGCAAGTTGTTCATGATATAATACAATTCCATTTTATACCTTACTATTTCCTAATACCGTTATCCAGGGTTACCCCCCTGATTTTGTTAAATCAACCTTTTAAAATTAATCTCATGCCAATTAAAAATGGTAATTTCGACGTCATCATTGGTATGGATTGGTTATCTAAGTATCATGCCAAAATTCTCTGCGACAAGAAAGTCATCCACATTCCTATCAACGATGAAACTTTTATCATTCAAGGTGACCAAAGCAAAACCCGACTAAATCTCATATCCTGTATAAAAACCGAAAGGTATATGTCCAGGAGATCCATCTTTCTTCTTATCTTTTAGAATATGTATCGATTACCGGGAGTTGAATAAACTTACTATAAAGAATCATTACCTATTACCAATGATTTATTCAACCAAACTTCAAGGTTCAAGTATTCACTCAAAAATAAACTTAAGATCTGGTTATCATCAATTGAAAATAAGGGATAAAGACAATCCCAAGACTGCTTTTAGAACATGGACACTATAAATTTCAAGTAAATACCATTTGGTTTAATAAACGCGCCTACTATATTCATGGATCTCATAAATCACGTGTGTAAACCATACTTGAAAAAATTCGTAATAGTATTCGTCAATGTTATTCTTATCTACTCTCGTAACAAAGAAGATTACGCAGGTCATCGAAGAATCATTTTTGAATTACTCAGAAAGGAAGAACTGTATGTCAAATTCTCCAAGTGTGATTTCTAGATCAGTATCGTGCAATTTACTGTCTCATTATTCTTCTCATAATTTTGGAAAATCATACCACCAAGGAAACATCTTCTACTTAACACCGTTTTGATATCATGTTTATGCTTAAATAGGATGATTTATAATCATTTTATTGAAATGAATTAGGACGCTTCTTCATTTGAATAAGGAAATTATAAATCACCAAACTATAAATTTATAAATTCTCAGTTACAAGGATTGGGACGCCTCTGTTTGTAAATGAAAATTTATAAATGGGTGGGTTTAAGTATGACATTCGTACAAACAAGTTTCTTTCAATCCGTTTATATAAATAATTCATTTAATTATTACCTTCATACGATTAAGTCTCTAGTCGTTATCTGTTCATTTCCAATCATGTATCCAACATGATTAGCAACTCTCCTACAATTCATAATCATTCCTTAACTCTGGCATTCAACTAAATCTCGGGACGAGATTTCTGTAAGGATTGGGGACTATAACAACCCGTAAATTTTCATCAATGTAAATATCCATCTATTAAGTTAGATGCAATGTACTATCTATCTATTATATATGAACCACCTTTTTCAGGGAAATTTTTTGCTTTATTACATTACTTGCATTACCAATATCTCAATATGCAAACGCAACTTGCATAACTAAAGTTAGCGAGCTCACGCAACCTACCTATGGCAATCCTATCTTCATATATGTCAAGCAAACATCATAACATTTTAATATCTTAATATCATTATTACAAAGTACATTACTCATATAATGTACCATTCACAACGTTATATCAAAACAGGCTTTAAACAGTTATCTTATATCTTTAAACCCTAATTTCATGAAAAGTTAACATCTAAAGCGAATGTACAAGATTTTAAAGCATATTTACAAGTAATATAATATCTCATTTGAAATATAAATTCCCTCCAAAGAAAGGTACAAGTTCTTAAAGCATAATGTACAAGTCATTATGCACGATATTCAAAATAGCAGTTTTACCTCTGTTTTCCTAAGAAATATTATAGAATCCATCAAGTACAAGTTACAAGCAAGTCATATACTTCATTTACAATCCATAATCATCCTCATTTCATAAGATTTCATGAAATGAAATCTAGAAACCCTAACCTGAGCAAAATATTAAACCATGACCCATTTCTTGGTTTTTATCCATTTTAAACCTAAACCATTACTCAAATAAGTTGTAGAAACATAAATTGCAACATTACAAAATCACATTTCATCACCATTTCATCATTATAACAACAATGTACAAGAATTAGATCGTAAAAGCCCTAAACGAACCCTAATTACAAATCATGACCCACATTATCATTTTTACCCATTTTTATCTCAAACCATTAACCAAATTGTGATCTAAACTCTTAATACAATCATTATAATCCTTAATCCACCCTTATCATCTCAATGTAACATGAAAAAGAACCAAGAAAACCCTAAACCCGTACCATATGAAACCGCGACCTATTTTACTCATTTTCACCCATTTTAAACCCGAACCACCAATCAAATCTTGTTGTAAACTCTTAATACAAGTCTTGTGATCATTAATCCATCATTATTAACCAAGTGTACTCGAATTTGAAGCAAGAAAACCCTAACCGAGCCCTATGGAACCCGCGACCTCCATTTTTGCAATTTAACCCATTTTGAAAGCTACTCTTGGCAACAAGCACCAAGGTTAACTCATCTACTTGCTTCCATAGCAGCTTACCAAGTTACTTAACTCTTTGCTTGGCCTTAAAAAGCTCCACATCCTTCCCTTTGTCCCCAAGTTAGACACGGCATCATATGGACCAAGCAACACCTTCTAGCTAGTTTCTAGACATGCTAAATCACACCCTAGCTCCTCCACATCAATCCCTAGCTGCTACACATGTCTAAGACTACTCCATTCTCATTTATCCCCTACATCTTCTTTATATAACCCACAATAGCAGCAAATCTCTGCTCAAGAAGTTCCTAATAGGTCCTAAGAACAATAATAAAGAGAAAGATTTAAGCCTTGAAGCCCCAAAGCTCTAATCTATGACACCCCGCGTACTACCCCATTTCACCCCATTCAACCCCGTTTTCAAACTTTAATGCTCAAACCATGTTCTATAATCATTCAAACTGCTCTGTACTCTTATAATGTTTATAATTATCATGGTCATACTCTTGTTAAAGTTTTTGAACTCAAAAACTATGTGTTTTTCCTTTTTGATCCAAAACCAAACCCATAAACCTTAATTCTATGTTTTTCTTTAATCTAAATGTTATAATGGTTAAATGTTGCTATAATCTATCTTAACTAATTTTAATATAACCACTTTATTGATTCTTGAAGAAATTTGAATTAAAAACCTACACGTTTTCATTTTAAAACCCTAATTTGACCCGTTATGATTTCTAGCTTAACGAATCATTATTTTCAACTCTCGTTACGTTAAACCTTCATATTTTAGCTTATATTAATAAGCTATAACCTGCAATATATTTTGAATAAACTTGCATGGCAATTCGGACTTGTTTTGTAAATATTATCCATGCAAGGGGTATATATCGTAACTTTCTGAAACTTATAGCTAAAGGGACTGAAAATGTCATTTTATCAAATTTATAACTATAAGGGTCTATTATGTCACTTTCCAAAGTACAAGGTTTACTGTGTACATCTTTTAAACTAGAAGGACCAAACTTGTAAAAGTGAAAACTCCAAGGGTATATTTTGCCACTTTTCATTCTTAAGGGTCTAAAATGTAACATTTTGAAAAAGTGTAAAAATGTGTTCCAAACCTTATAAGACATAACTCTAATTAACGCTTGACGTGCTTATTATTTCTAAATATTGAGCAAAACGCTTAAAACCGATTATGTTATAACTATTATGTAATTCATCATCGATGTGCTTTTAAAAATCTTGTCCCGAATTTATACGTACATAATACTAGGGAGCTTCATATAAGGGGTTTCCTCCTGGTATTACGTTTTGACTGAGTTGTTGGGTTTTGCGATTTAAAGTGCCCTAGCTCCTCAAACGTTTACTGAATGACTTTTGAAATATGATGGCCCGAACAGTGATACAATACTCCATAATAATTCAATCAAAGATATACATTATACTTTATAAAGATTTGAAACATAACAATCAAACTAAAACTTGACATATTAATCCCAGGTTTACGTGTCCGAAAGCCTTTTTTTTTTTTTTTAATTTTTATTTTTATTTTTTTTTTTTTTTTTTTTATTTTCTTTTTTTTTTTTTTTTTTTATATTTAGGTTTATTTCATTCCATATACCTTTGCTATCAATCAAATTTCCTTATACTATTAAGGTGAGTTCATAGCCTCGCATTTCAATCTTACAATTGTTTTATAAACCTGCGAGGGGGATACATGCTTAAACCATGAATGCAAATATTTTCTGTATGCTATCCTAATTTATTATTGCCTAAGTAACTATTTTGCCTTTAAGTTCCCAATATCCTGATTCATAGTATTATATATTATAATTGATTCGTCAATTTAAACACACGTAAAATAATATATATAATACTATAGAAAATCACCAAATTACCCTTGAAGACAAAGATAAAAGGAAACTCTTCAAAATATATATTATATAGTAAAATACGTATATTAAACCGGGAAGTATGATTTCCCGGGTCGTTTTCCCTAACGACTTGTTAAATTGAAACCACATTTCTTGTTCGGACAATGATTCGAATGGGAAACAATGGTTGACTTGGTTAACTACTTTTAAAAAGTTGAAATAAAAAAATTATAACAATTAAGAATGAAAACAAACAACGGAATATAAACTTTAACTAAAAAAACGCAAAACGAGAACCTTAAACAGAGGTTAAAAACCTTAAATCACTAAAAATAAACCTAACTTAAAATTTTTCTTTTTAATGGACTCTAATTGACTAAAAAGTAAGTTTAAAGAAAACTAGAACAAAAACGGAGTTGTAACGAACGTTAAATCACGGAAAACGAAAACGAGAACGAATCCCGTTCTTTAGAAAACAAAATTTTGTAATATAGAATCCAACGAAAGTCACAGTAATTTTCCTATGAACTTGGATAAAAGAAAATTTTCTAAAAAAGATTTATATTTTTTTGATTATTTTTCTATTTTTTATGATTTTTTAAAATTTTTAATAAAAATAAATGTTTAAAAATACTAAATTAACTCTAAAAATTCTAGAAAAATTTCAGAAAATAGCTTAAACTATTTAAATCCTAGGAAAAATAAAATTATAAGCAAAACTTATTAAATAAGCCACGAAATAAAGCTGTAACAGCTATAATCTTATTGGACAAAAATGAGTATAAAGATTAAGTTGTGTAAGTTATGGATGGATGAGCTATTGAAGCAAACTGGTTAACACGTTGGGCATGTGAGTGAGGGGTCTTGGGTTTGAGTCTGGCATACACCCATTTTTTGCATTTTTTTTATTTCTAAAAACTAAAAGCACAAAATTGAAAAACATATCTTTTCAAGCTATTTTAACAAAAACAATTAAAGCTGAAACTCAAAATTAAGCTCTTAAAAAGCTTTTTAAGAATCTGATAACAGAAAGTGGGCTTTTGAGCACTTAAAAGCTTATTTTAACTAAAAGACTTGCACACAGCTTATTTTAAGCTCATTTTCAAACCAAAGCGTCTAGAATCCCTATGAAATGCAGAAGCTGAATCTAACAAGCTACTTAAGCTAAAAACACTACAAGACTTCTAAATCTAGGATTGAAAACAGCAAACTCAGGAATAAAACTCAAAAAGCTCAAAAAGACATTAAGCTAAAAAGCACAATAAGCTATTTCAAGCTAAAGCTTTGAAGAACTTTAATATATACCTATCTATAACTAATAATCCCAATCATAAAACAAGTATAATAAGATAGAAATTCAAATCAAAAAGCTAACCACTAGATACTACCTGCTATTTGGCTTTATTCAATGAACTTTTAAACTGATATACCTAAGATAATTAAGCTAGAAAAATGAAAAATAAGCTTAATCTATATTAAGCTATGTGTAAATACTATAAACCTACTGAATTTTAATCCTAAGACCCTACTAAGACTAGCCTTATATTAGCTTAAGAAGACAGTATAGATAACTTAAGTTACACTGCTATGCAATTGACAAAGGCAAAACTATATACAGATTACCTTAAGGGTAAGACCTACACTACACACTCCTATTGAGTGTGTTTGAACAAACTATAAACACAAATCAAGCCTAGGAGGCTTGAATCAAAATTTTAACAATCTAAGAGAAAGGGAAAAGGTCCCCTGGTGCTGAGACAACCAAAATGAACTTAAACTTTTCAATTTTTGAAAACTAACTTGAGAAAACCACTAAACTACCCATTTAACTAAATAAAGCTGTTCAAAGACTTTATCAAAAACCTTGAACTATTAAAGGTCAAACCTACCTTAAAACCAAACACGCCTTAAAACTATGACAGGATTTAGATGAGCTTATTTACTTGAAATCGTAATTAACAAGACCTAATTACCAGATGAAAACTAGCTTATAACTAACTTAATAAACATAAATCCACAACTGAATAGGCTAGACTCAAAGATCTACAACTATGATCTCTAATTTTTTTGGTTTTTATGATTTTTAAGACAAATAAATGACAAACTAAGATCTAGAATGCTAAAGCTAAAAACAGATTAAGAAACATGATTAATAAGCTCAAACTAACAGTAATAAGCACAAATAAGCTAGATATTAAGCAGATTAAGCAAATAGTAAACAACTAAGCAAAATTAAGACTAGGAAATTAAGACAAGTAAAGTAAATAGGAAACTTACAAGATTCAGCTTAACAGAAGCTTATAGGCTCTTAGAGCTTATCTACAGCTCTGGCTTATCAGAGATAAGCCAGTTAAGTCCTTGTGAGCCCTTCCATGATTGGCTCACCTTCCAAAAGCTTTTAAGTCCAAATAACAAAAGTAATTAAGCTGATTTTAGGATTTATGTATTAATTAAGACTTGATTAAACAAACTCAATCTCAAGCTTATAGACTTGAGAGAGCTAAAATGAGCTTATGACAAGCTTATGAAACAGTAGAGTATGTATTTGAGGAAATGAGAGCTTATAGATGAAAACAAGATTATGTACGAAATTTTTTATATTTTTCCTACGAACTATATGACTAAAGAAAATTTTCTAAAAAAGAAAAATATTTTTTTGATAATTTTTGAATTTTTTATGAATTTTTTAAACTTTTAACTAAATTAAATTATAAAAAATACTAAACTGTTTTTAAAAATTCTGAAAATTTTACTAAAATTACTTTACACTAATACTAACCTACGAAAAATAAGAAACCAAAAATTGGCTTATAAATAAGCCCGCAAATAAGCTGAAACAGCTTATAGCTTATAAGGGTTAAAACACCCTTAAATACAAAGCCACTTGGGACTTTAATGAAAAAGTCCCAAGGGCGCAGCGGTAAGGATGGTTATAAAAGGGAGGTGTATCGAGGGTTGAGGCCCGGGTTCGAGTCTTGCTCACCCGGGTCACCCCTTGTCTCCTCTTTTTTTTTTCACAAAACTTTTTGAACCAAACTTGTTAAGCTTATTGAGCTTAACAATTTCTAAAACTACAACTTTTTGTGAAAGCTTATAAATAAGCTTAAAAAGAGCTTTTTAAGTCGACAGTTTTGCTTAAATAAGCTTAAGGGCTTAAAAGTGGCTAAGTCTTGGACTTTTTGGGCAAATAAGCTAAAGTTTAAACTGATAAGCTAAAAGAATTAACTACCCTATCCTAAATAAGCACTAGTGACTAAAATGTAATAACTAAATAAGCTTAAAAAGGGCTTAAATTGACAGAAAACTAAACTAAGCTTAAAAGCAAAAAGCTACTAACTGTTGACACTAAATAAGCAAGGAAAATGGGAAAATAAGCACTCATAACTTAACACACAAACAAAATAAGCTATTAGGAACACAAATGAGCAAGTGAGATAAGCTCAATAAGCCAAAGAGTGGCTTAATACCCACAGCAGTACTAACTAAAGAGTTAGTACTGTTGGGTATGGATATGGGCTTAAAAACCCTTAATAAGCTAAGAACAAGGGCAATAAGCTATCTATGGCAGCTAAAACACCTAATAAGCAACTAAGGACTGAATTCAACAACTAATAAGCATCCTAATAAGCTAGAAAGAAAATAAGCAATTCTACACTATGCTAAGCAAAAACAGTTAAAGGGCTACTTTAAGCTTAAAAATAAGCTATCAAAAGGGCCTCTTAAGATCTGAAACTGAGGAAGCTTATCTAAGAGCTTATTGGCTCTTAAGATAAGCCAAAAGCTAGGACTTGGGTTTACTAAAAAGCTAGATAAGATGGCTTAAAATTAACTCCTAGCACCAGGGCACATTATCTAAAAAATATAGACTAATATTGACAGCTTACAATAAGCTGTCAAATAAGCTCAAATAAAAAAGCTAAGTTAGACGCATTTTGTAAGCCCATTAGGGTTTCTTGGTGTATAAAAGAAACCCTAAGGCATAGTTAGAGATATAGATCTAGAAGTCATTTCTCATAGTTAGTATTCATAGTTTCAAGGTTATTCTGTAACTTTGATTGTGTTTAATATATTGAAAGTTTAGCAAGATCTTGTTTTACTGTTTCATTGTTCTTCTTAGTATTACAAACTAGTTTCCGCATAGTTTGTAGTATTCATAATCTTAGTTTCTATTATAGTTGTCTTGGATCTATCCAACACAACTAAGCTTTAACAAGCTAAGTAAGATCTGTTCAAAAGGGATCAACAAGTGGTATCAGAGCTTGTTGAGAAACTTTGAATAAGAAGAACTCTAACTCTACTCAAGATCTGTTAGTCAAAGAAAAGATGGAGTCACAATCAGAAACTACCCAAACAGTGTCTGCACTAAAACTTCCAGTACTCAAAACTGGGGAGTATGATCTATGGAGCATGAGGATGGAACAATACCTTACTTTCACTAATCATGCCCTTTGGGAGGTAATAGTAAATGGTGATTCAGTTTCACCAATTGCATCAGCTAGTGCTGGTGCTGAAGGTCCTATTCCTCCTAAAACTGTTGAACAAAAGCTAGCAAGGAAAAATGAACTAAAAGCAAAAAGCACGCTTATGCTAGCCATTCTTGATGAGCACCTATTGAAGTTTCATGCCTGCAAGGATGCAAAGTCCCTATGGGAAGCTATTAAGAATAGGTTTGGAGGCAACAAGGAATCAAAGAAGATGTAGAAAACCATTCTCAAGCAGAATTATGAAAACTTTGTTGCATCAAGTCAAGAAGGACTAGATAAAACCTATGATAGGTTTCAAAAACTCATCAGTCAACTTGAAATCCATGGTGAAGTTATCTCTTAGGAGGATGCAAATCTGAAGTTGTTAAGAAGTCTACCATCAGCTTGGAACAATATTACTTTAATCATGAGAAACAAATCTGATCTAGACACATTGAGCATAGATGATTTGTATAATAATCTGAAGGTGTATGAATCTAAGATCAAAGGCCAAACAAGTTCGAGCTTAAATTCTCAGAATGTAGCCTTTGTTTCCTCTAATAACTTTAGCAGCACTAATGAAACAGTTAATACTGCTCATAGTGTTTTTGCTGCTAGTTCTAAGGATCAAGCTTCTACTGCATCATATGTCTGATGATGTCTGTTTTCTTTCTTTTGCAAACCAATTCTAATGCCCACAGTTGGACATGAAGATTTGGAAACAGATTGATTGCTGATGATCTTGAAGAAAATGGATCTCTAATGTAAGTGGTTAAAGGCTTACATGAGAGTTAAGAGGTTCATAAAGAAAATAGGAAGGAAGCTGGATTTAAATGACAAAGAGACTGTTGGCTTTGACATGACAAAGGTTGAATGCTACAACTGCCATAGGAGAGGTCATTTTGCTAGAGAATGCAGGGCACTAAGGAATCAGGGGAATAGAAATAGAGATGCTTAAGAAAAGGGGGGGAAAAAAATGTACCAGTAGACACATCTACTACAAATGCCTTGGTTGTTCAAGATGGGATAGGTGGTTATGATTGGAGCTTTCAGGCTGAAGAAGGCATCACAAACTTTGCTCTAATGGCCTATACATCTCAAGGTTCATCAAGTTCAGACTCTGAGGTACATACTTGCTCTTAAAGATTGCTTAAAATCATATAAAACTCTTCAAAAATAGTATGATCAACAGTGTGAAGCTCTTAATAAATCTAATATAGAAATAATAGGTTATCAAATGGGATTAGAATCATTAGAAGCTAGTATAACAACCCGTAATTTTCATCAATGTAATTATCCATCTATTAAATTAGATGCACTATAATATCCATCTATTATATATATACCACCTTTTTACAGGGAAATTTTTTGCTTTATCTCATTATGCAACATAACTTGCATCTCTAAAGTAAACGAGCTCACGCAACCTCTACCAATGTCATCTCTATCTATGTTTATATCATGTAAATATCCTAATATGTCTGTCTAGATCGAATTGCATTTTTACCTAGTACATTATCATTTAACGGATCTTTCAAAATGTTATATCTAAAACACGATTAAACGTTAATGTTTATATAAAAACCCTAATTATATGTAATGTATACATATAAAATGAATGTGCAAGCCTTTAAAGCATGTGTACAAGTATACAAAGCACCGCATTTGAATTATATTTTCCTTTCAAGTCAATGTACAACACATTAAAGCTTAATGTATAAGTCAATAATGCAAGAAAGTCAAATTAGGTCATTTTACCTCCTAAATCACTTTGGTTTCTTACCACCAGTTTAGTACAAGGTACAAGCACTTAATGCATGACTTTATACCTTAAACCTAAACCCTAATTCATCCTAAACCCTAATCTAAAACCCTAAACCCTAAAAATGAAACCCTAAACCCTAATTTCACTTTAACCAAAAACTAAGCCCTAAACCTAAAACTAAGCCATAAACCTTAATCCTAAGCCCTAATCTCAATCCTAACACTAATCCTAAACCTTAATCTACCCTTAATCCTAACCCTAATCCACATTTTAAAACCTTAAACCCTAAACCGAGCCCTAAATGAACCCGATACCTTTTTCCCTCCATTTCTACCCATTTTAAACCCAACCAAGTATCCTAGCACCTCTATGACTAAGATACTATAGACCTAAGCTTCTTATAAGCACCTTCATTTTAACTCTTGGCCACCAAGCTTGCTACATCACTACCTTATCACTTTATTCTAGTCGAACCCCCTAAAACCCCTCCACCTGGCTTAGCTAGTCTTCTAGCTCTCAACACTCACACACTAGCTCTTCCTTGTCATCCCTAGTAGCCCTTAGTCATCACACCTTGGTCCTTACTCTTGCTAACTTGGCCTCCAAGGATTATTAAGGCTATAAATAGCCAAACCCTTTTACATCAATCTCGAAACTTCAAAACCAAAAATGTAAACAAAACAATGGAGTCTTAAGAACAGCCAAGAAGGATCAAGAGAAGCCACAAGACCAGGAGTGAAGCCAAGAACCAAGAGAAGAAGCCTTGTGAAGTCGTTTCTAGGTGTACGAGTACTAAAAACCCCATTCGACCCATTTTGAGCTCAAGTAATGCGAGTGCATTGATAAATTTGTGTTCTGATAAAGCTAAAATATTTTTTTTAAAACTTTCATAAGGCTTGCAGTTACTATCTTAAGCTCTTGTAAAGTTTTAAAACTCAAAACCATGCGTGGTTAATTTTCTAAAACCAAATGAACCCTAAAAACCCTAATAACTCATTTTCTTTAAATCTACAAGATAATCTCATAAGCTGTTGTTATAACCTATTCCTATAAGCTTATTTATCATTTCTATAAATTTTTTATCAAGTCTTAAAAGCTTAAACATGTTGGATTAATTTTTTGAACCTAAACGACCCATTTTGTCATTTTAAGCTCGTAAACCCTTTTCATAAGCTATAAGCTCGTAAAAGCTGTTTATCCTAACTTATTTTAGCTTATTGTAATAAGCTATAACATACAAATCTCTTTTGAAATCCTAAAAATAAGCTTGCATAGAATTTGGACTTGTTTTGCAAATTATTTTTCATGCAAGGGGTATATTGTAACTTTTAGAAAATATTAACTGCAAGGGTCATTTCTATAATTATATTAAAGTTATAACTCCAAGGGATATTCTTGCCAAATTTTAAAGATAAAGGTTTAAATTATATATATAGTATATATAAGGACTAAACTTGTAAAATTTTATAAACCAAGGGTATATATTACCATTTTTGCAAACTTAAAAATATAAAATATTATACTTTCATACAAATTATATAAATATATATATTAATATTATAAAACTCTATTTTATTAAAACCCGACACTATTAAATCATTATTATTCATCCGATCGACGATTATAACAACAACTTACGTTATTTATTTAACTGTAATCTATCAATCGACTATCTATTTGGAAAGAAGAAACTTAAGGTTCTTATCGTATCACGTTACTAGGGAGTTCATCATATGGAGATTTCTTCTTGGCGTATCGCTTTTGATGTGTTTGCTGGATTTACGATTTAAAGTGTCCTGGCTCCTCAAACGCTTACTACATGACCTTTGAATTATGATGGCCCGAACAGTGATACAGTATTTCCATAAATTAATAAATCAAAGTAATACGTTAAACTTTATGAAGTTTTGAAACATAAACTATCACACTAAGACTTGACATATTATCCCAGGTTGTGTGATGAAGCCGTTACTTTCACTTGATATACTTTTGCCATCAATCGGATTTCCCTATACTGTTAAAGTGAGTTCATAACCTCACTTTTAAATCTTCTATTTCATAAAACATAGTGACGGGGACTAATGCTAAAAACATTAAATACAAGTGTTTTCTAATGTATGTTTATCCTGATATATTATTGCTCTGTTGTCTAAGTTCCTATGGCAAAAAAGACTTCCACCATCATGGACATTAATCAATTACGTTGTGAACCGTGAATATTGTGCATAGGCATATTCGATTGCGAATCCCGTTTGTGTTAGCCGGATAAGTAACCAAACGCACTATATTTGAAACTCATAGGTATATGACAATTACCTACACGGGGGCCATTATCTTTATATATATCATTATTGATATATACACTAGTCAGTTTGAGTGCCATGAGCTTAGACGCAATAATACTGTTTTCCATAATAATTGTACTCATTGTAATTATTACACTTATGAGTGTATAACAATGTAACCCACTCTTATGATGACTTCTATTCACACTATTTAGTATAAACCTATGAACTTCACTCAACCATTGTGTTGGCCTTTTTAGCATGTTTATCTCAGGTAACTGAACATCTTATGGCATGGAGTGGCACAGACTTGATGATGGCTAAACTGTTATCATTCAAACTTTATGTTTTCATGTAGATTTTGGGACCTCTGTTTGTAAAAACTCTGATGAAATAATGAATGATAACTTATCTTTTAAAAACGTCTCTTTCGAGTCATTTTCTATGATTATGACTGTTGTCCTAAGAAATAATACCCCAGATTAGCTTTCGCTGCTATATGTCAAAAATGGGGTTGTTATAAGCTAGGATAGTTGTTCATGAAAAGAATGAAGTTGTTTATAAAGAAAATATTAAATTTTTAAAGTATGATGTCCAAGTGAAAGATATTTCTATCAAAGACCTTAAAAATCAGTTAGAAGAAGCTTTAAAGAGAAAGATGATTTGAAACTTAAACTAGAAAAATTTGAAGAATCATCAAAGAATCTAACTAAACTGATTAATAGTCAAATAAGTGTTAAAAAAAACTGGTCTTGGTTATGATGGTCAAATGAATGAGAGTGAAGTGGTTCATAGTGTGTTTAACAGTAGAGAAAGTGATATGGATGATAATTCAGTAAATGATAGATTTAAAATAGGTGAAGGGTTTCATGCAGTCCCCCTCCCTACATTGGGAACTACATGCCCTTAAGACCTGACTTATCCTTTGCTGGGTTAAGTGAATTTGTTTTTAAGTCTATGGTGAGAAAGACAACCACTAGTGTGCCTAAAACTGAAACTAGTATATCTAAGACTAGTAAGGATATTGTAGAAAAACCTAAAACTGTTAGGCCTAGTGCTCCTATCATTAAAAATAGGACTTTGATAATGATAATGATAGTGTGTTTAGACCTAAATCTGATCAGACAAAACCAAAGTTTACTAAAATCAATTTTGTCAAATCTGGTGAGAATGTGAAATCTATTAATAAGGAAAACACACATAAGGCAATGTAGAGCTTCTAGGAAAAAGTCAAAAGCTTAGGGGTATAGAAGAAAACTGGAATGGGATGATGACTCAGAAACTAGGGAATGGTTTTGAGTTTATAAAAAAAGGCTTGTTTTGTATGTGGGAGTTTTCAACATTATAATCAAAGACTGTGATTTTCATGGACAATTAAAATGGTAGAAAAACTAGTGTTTATATATTAAAGGTAGGGTTACTGGTTCAAGGAAAAATTGACCAGTTATGGAACAATGCTCACCCAAAATAAATTGACTCACTCACATCCAAAAAGAATTCTTGTGCAACCAGTAAGTTGCACATAAAAGTTAGGACATGTGCAAGTTAATGCTGCTAAGCAAAAGCTCTTCAGCGCGGCAGCATCAATTAGTACTGCCTGGCATGTTAATACATTCTCGACCCTAAACAAAAGTGATGATGCATTACCCACCCTTCTCTTAATTTTTCAAGCACATTCACCAGTGCAAGCCCATTAACAAAAAGCAGTAATTACAACATTATTTCAATAAAAAAAATTAATATTTGCTAAGGTAATAAATATAATATGTTGGGCCAAAAGCAATAGTTAGTGCTGCTGAGGGAAATGGGGAAAATGTTGTTAAGTCCTTAGCATGCTAGATTTAGAGACTAACAGGAAATGTTATTGACCATATCTCCAAAGACAATGGATCATACATGCTTAAAATGATTTGGGACTATGTAGATTACAAAGCATACTCAAGTCAACAATGGCTTGGGTCCCCAAGAGAAACTAATTCTCTTATTTTGAGTGTAGGGTAATCCACAATATACTTTACAGGATCAAGGGATTTTTAATAGTGGATGCTATAGGCATATGACTAGAAGAAAGTCATTGTTTTAGGATTATCAAAAGATAATGTGGATTTGTTGCATTGCGAAAAAGTCTAAAGAGGTTATAAATTACTGGAAAAGGTAAAATTAGAACTGGGAAATTAGACTTTGAAGATGTATACTTTGTAAAGGAACTTAAGTTTAACCTTTTCTCTGTCTCACAAATGTGTGACAAGAAAAATTAGTGTTTTTTTTCACTGGAGAACTCGAAATGTCTTGTTAATATCTCCTGACCTGTAAGCTACTTGATGAAAGTCAATTCTTGCTTAAAGTTCCTAGACATAACAATATGTACAGTTTTGATCTAAAGAATGTTGTTCCTTCAGGAGGTTTGACTTGTTTATTTGCAAAGGCTACAATAGATGAGTCTAATTTATGGCATAGGAGGCTTGGTGTATTATAAACTTTAAAACTATGAACAAACTTGTGATGGGGATGAAACCTTGTAAGAGAGTTTGACTTTAAAGCTTTTTGAAATGACACATACTTGTGTTGCTTGTCAGAAGGGAAAGCAACACAAGCCTCTTTGTAAGACCAAGCTTGTGAGCTCTATCAGCCAACCCTTACAAAATGGTTGGATCATGGACTTATTTTTGGGCAACATTTGTAAGTGAAGTATCACTCACTAAGGATTTATTTGCCTTGTGTACTGTGACTTTTTAGTAGATTTAGTTGGGTTTTCTTTTTGGCCACTAAGGATGAGACTAGTGGGATCCTTAAAACTTTAATAACGGGCATAGAAAACTAAATAAATCATAAGGTTAAAATCATCAGATGTGACAATGGAACTGAGTTTAAAAATAATGACATGAATCAGTTCTGTGGGATGAAAGGGATTAAGAGGGAATTTAGTGTTGCCAGAACTCCACAACAAAATAGAGTTGCTAAAAGAAAGAATAGGACACTAATAAAGGCAGCTAGGACTATGCCAGCAGATTCACTCTTCTTACCTACTACATTTTAGGCTGAATCAGTTAATACTGCTTGTTATGTTCAGAATAGGGTTTTAGTTACCAAGCCTCACAATAAGACACCTTATGAACTATTACATGGTAGACCACCTAGTATAAGCTTTATGAGACCTTTTGGGTGTCCTGTGACCATTCTTAATACCTTAAATCCCCTAGGAAAATTTGATAGGAAGGCTGATGAGGAGTTCTTGGCTGGATACTCTATAAATATCAAGGCTTTTAGGGTATTTAACACTAGAACTAGGAAAGTAGAGGAGAATATACACTAACCACTTCATTGAAACAAACTCAAATGTATGCAGGCAGGGAGTGACCAGATTGGCTCTTTGATATTGATTTACTAACAAACTCTATGAATTATGAGCCAGTTACTGCATGGAATCAAACCAATAGGAATGTAGGTATCAAAGATACTGTGATGTTTTTTTTCCAGTACACTATCAACAATTTATTATTGCTCAATTTACTTTTGATGGTCCACAGAGCTAGAGGATGCAGTTGTTATGAATGCTGTGTAAAAAGACTACTAATAAGAACCAGCAAATAAGGGTTGAAAGATATGGCCAACGAAGAGAAGGGAAGGAGAGCCTCAAATAAATAGGTGACAGAATATACGATTTGAGAGTCTGGAATTGGATAAATTACTTGTTTAACATAAGGAAGCTTAGCTAACAGCATAACAGTATTATCTACTATTAGGTCCATCTGGTTTTTGTGCTGTGGTGCCGAAAGTTTTATTCATGCTTAATGATCTTCCAAAACTGATTCCTCTTATGGCTGATTGGAGGATACTATTGATTCTTCTAAATATGTATCTTTAGTGGTGCATATGTGATGAAGCGGGGTGAGAGCTAACCTTAAACAATTTTAGAAACAAACCATAATTGTCAGTCCTATCCCATATAAACAGGGGGGGGGGGAATTCATAATGATTTCCTAGAACACCAGGCAAGTCATTTAGAGAATAAATTCAGCTACTAACACAAGGAGGAATGACCACAGATTTCTGAAAGTCACCTGCTATATATGTCAGTTACATTAACAAGCAGGGGGAGAACAAATCATTAAAGTTTATCAAAAGCTGGACTTATTTGCCTGTTTTCTCTCTAAAAAAGAACCCAAGAAGGTGATTTGCAAGCTTTGGGCAGATCTAAGCTGGGTTGAGGCATTGCAAGAGGATTGTTGCTACTAGTTTTAGATTGCCGAAGGTTTGGACATTGGTTAGATTACTAATGGTAAGAGAGGCCCAATGAAACAAATGGGTCTTTAGAAACAAGAAAGATGAGAGAGGAATTATAGTTAGAAAACAGGTTAAAGACTGGCTAGCATATGTTACACTCCTCAAGAAGAAGGAATTGATTATGATGAGGTTTTTGCTCCTGTTGTTAGGATAGAAGCAATCAGGTTATTTTTTGCCTATGTATCTTTTATGGGATTTATTTGGGTACAGTGGATGTGAAGTAGTCCTTTTTATAATTTTAGGTAACTATTGAAGAGGAGTGTATGTGTGCCATCTCCTGGTTTTGAAGATCACAATTCCCTGAAAAGTTTATTGATAGAAAATGCTTTATATGGTTACATCAAACCCTACTAGGAGCCTGGTATGAGACTCTTGTTCTATCTACTTTATTAGAAAATATATTTAGAAGATGGCTATAGATAAGACTTTGATCATAAACGTGCAGGTGTATGTTGATGACATCATCTTTGGGTCTACAAAGAAGTCTTTATGTGTTGAGTTTGAGCAGATGATGCACAAGAGATTCCAGATGAGTTCTATGGGGGAGCTCACTTTCTTCTTAGGGTTGCAGGTAAAGCAGAAAGATGATGGAATTTTCATCAGCCAAGACAAGTATGTGGCTGATATATTGAAGAAATTTGATTTCTCTTTAGTAAAGTTAGCAAGCACTCCAATAGAGACTAACAAGGCATTGCTCAAGGATGAAGAAGTTGAGGATGTGGATGTTCATTTATACAGATCAATGATTGGATCATTGATGTACTTAACAGCTTCTAGGCCTGACATAATGTTTGTTGTTTGTGCTTGTGCAAGGTTCCAAGTTACTCCTAAAGTCTCACATCTTCATGCAGTGAAGAGGATCTTTAGATACTTAAAAGGTCAGCCTAAATTGAGCCTTTGGTATCCTAGAGATTCACCATTTTACTTGGAAGCCTTTTCTAATAGTGATTATGCTGGAGTTAGCCTTGACAGGAAATCCACAACATAAGGTATGTTGTTGCTGCTAATTGTTGTGGACAGGTGTTGTGGATCCAAAATCAAATGCTTGATTATGGGTTCAATTTCATGAACACCAAGATTCACATTGATAATAAAAGCACCATTTGTATTGTGAAGAATCCAGTGTTTCATTCTAAAACCAAGCACATTGAAATAAGGCACCATTTCATCAGAGATTCTTATGAGAAGAGGCTCATTCAAGTAATTAAGATACATACAGATCACAATGTTGCTGATCTACTCACAAAGACATTTAATGTTAGCAGGTATAACTTTTTGATTACTAGAAATTACTTAATCTCTGAAGATGTGTTTGTTAGATTTATGATTGATGTGGTTTGAAGATGGTATTAGTGATAAACTTGGAGTTAAAACTGGTAGTTGTAATGTTAATGCTGCTAGGCAGGATTTAGTGCTGCTGGGAGAAAGTTAGTACTGCTGAGCCAAAGTTACACCTGCTGAGCCATAGTTAGTACCGCTGAGTCATAGTTAGTACTGCTAGGTTACCATTATTACTGCTTGTTACTGTTAAGGATAATATTTCTGAGGGGGTTTAGTGTAAATATAACGGTTTCTTTGCTAGTAGGTTTGCGATTAACTCTATAAAACCCTTCTCAAACACACAATAACTTCACCTAATCTCTCTCGTATGGTCTCAATTACAAACCCTAATCGCATTCATCGTCGACCATCTCAATTAATCATCAATGGCTGATCTAGAATTCGTTGACCAATACAACATGGTGGCCTGCTTGGAAAGAACTGATGGGAATGCTGAGTTTCATCAGATAGTGGACTTTTTTACTACTAGCTCTATTCAGTATGCCTTAATTGTAAGTCCTACTATCTATGCTTCTTATCTCGAGCAGTTTTGGGCTATTGCTAAGTCCAAAACAGTCAATAATGTGAAGCAAATTCATGATATAGTTGATGGCAAGACAGTGGTAATATCAGAATCATCAATGAGGAGTGATCTTCACTTTAATGATGAGGATGGTATTACTTGTCTATCAAATGATGAAAATTTTTGTAAACCTTGCATTGATGGGGTATGAAAGAGTTTCTACTAAACTTACTTTTCAAAAAGCTTTCTTTTCCCCTCAATGGAAGTACCTATATATTATACATTTACATTGCTTGAGTTTAAAAATAACTGCTTGGAAAGAATTTTCAACAAATTTAGCATCAACAGTTATTTGTTTAGCTAAGGGTCAAAAATTTAACTTTTCTAAATTATTCTTTGAAGGTATGTTAAGGAACTTGGATCCTACTTCTAAGATATTTTTAATGTATCCAAGGTTTTTACAACTGTTTTTGAATAATCAGATTGATCTTGCAGAACCTTTTAATGATGTTTATGTTACACCTGTACATACTAAAAAGGTTTTCACTAATATGAAAATACAAAATAAAGATTTTTCAGGGACAGTTACTCCATTGTTTGCATCTATGTTGGTACCACAAGTAGTTGAGGGTAAAGGTTCAGAACAACCCTTTGAACCCCAACCACCATCGTTAATTGCTCCACCCTCTCATGAAGAACAAGTTACTACTATTGTAGCACAACCCCAAAAGACTCACACACCTAGGTGAGCCAAAAGAGGTTGGGACACTGAGATTCCTCAGTCTAGTGGTCCCCTAAGAAGGTTGGTGATGAGGCTGTCTATACAGGAGAGGATGAAAGAGTGGTTAGGGCTGCCACTACTGCTACTAGCTTAGAGGCAGAGCAAGAAAGTGGTAACATCTATAAGACCTGATCCACGACAACACTTAATGACCATTCCTCGGGAATGGTTTCAGAGTGGACCCAGGTCGCCAAGATTCACATTGGGTGATGCAGATGCTCAGAACTAGGTTTCGACTTGCATCTAAATAGTCTGTGTGACCCACATCTCTTCGAAGTTAACACATCTAAAGTAGAATCGAGGACAGTATGGAACTCAAGATGATTGACACGATTTTGTACACAACACCCATGATTCAATCTCTCAGGAGGTCACACACCTTGGAAGTGATGCGGGTAGGACCTAACAAACTGAATTGATGGCTTTATTTGTATTATTACAAATAGTCAAACACAGGTTTCTTGCCTTGGAAACATTAAAGACTGCTCAAGATTTGGTGGTCAAAAAGTTATAAAAGAAAGTCAAAAAATTAGAAAAGAAACTAAGGGCAAGAACTACAGGGATGAAACTCTTCAAGATTGGTACCTCCAGGAGAAATAATTTGGATAAGGAGAATGTATCCAAACAGGGGAGAAATTTAAAGACAAGGTCAATGTTTGAAGAAGGTAATTTTGATGATGACTTTGATGATATTAATGATATGGTGAATGAAGCAATGGAGAATGTTGAAGGAGATACAGTTAATGCTAGTGGTGCAGTTAACACTGCTACTACTGGAGTTAGTGCTGCTAGTGCATCAGCTACTACTGCTGGTGTATCTATTAGTACTGCTGAACCAAGAACACCTCCAACAACTACTACAACTACATTTGAAGATGAGGATCTTACTATTGCTCAAACACTTGTAAAGATGAGAAGTCAGAAGGATAAGGAAAAAGGAAAAGGAGTTGCTTTCAGAGCTGCACAAGAAGAATCTGCTAGACCAACAAGAATTCTTCCAACTGCTAGACCAACAAGAATTCTTCCAACTGTTGATCCAAAAGATAAAGGCAAAGGCATTATGTAAGAGCATGAAAAGTCTCCAAAGAACCCAAGAAAGGCTTAGATTCAGATGGATGAAGAGTTGGCTATGAGGTTACAAGAAGAAGAAAAGGTTGAACTAGAGAAAATGCAAAGAGAAAGAGCTGCATAAGAAGAAGCATCTAATGCTGCTTTGATTGCAGAATTTGATGATGTTCAAGAAAGAATGAATGCAGATGCTCTATTAGCTGCAAGACTTCAAGAAGAAGAAAGAGAGTAGTTTTCTATTGATAAGCAAGCTAGATTTTTAGTGGAGACAATTGCAGAAAGGAAGAGGTTATTTGCTGCACAAAGGGCTGAACAAATTAGAAATAAACCACCTACTAAAACTCAATTAAGAAACAAGATAACTACCTTTCTGAAAAACCCCAGGGTAGGTTCACTTATAATCAACTAAAGAATAAGAGTTTGGAAGAAATTCAGAAGCTGTATAAAAGGGAGCAGAAGTGGATTAATGATTTGTTCCTATGATTCAGAAGATGGGTTCTCAAGACAGTGGAAGAAGGTGATGACCATTCAAATGCAAGCTGAAGTAGTAAGAACGAGACCAAGAGCAAAACATGATGAAGAGAGTGTCAAGAAACATAAACTAGAGGATGATGCTGAGAAAGAGGAGCTTAGAGCTTGTTTAGATATAGTTTCAGGGGATGATATTGTTATTAATGTTGAATCTTTAGCTACTAAATATCTAATAGTTGACTAGAAGACTCACATTCTAACAGAAAACATGATGTATTATCAAATCATCAGAGCTGATGGAAGTTCTAACAATTACAAGATATTCAGTGAAATGCTTGATGATTTTGACAGACAAGATGTGGTAGATCTATACAGGTTGGTAAAGGAAAGGTGTGAGACAATAAGCCCAGAAGGTTATGACAGATTACTTTGGGGAGATCTCGTTACTTTGTTTGAATCAAGTAAGGAAGATGAAATATGAAAGGGTCAACAGGACTACAAATTGATAAGCTGGAGGTTATTTGATTCATGTGGAGTTCATGTATTGTTGATGGATACTGGAATTGCTATTTATATGATGGTTGAAAAGAAATATCCTCTTACATAAGAAATGCTTTCAAGGATGTTAAATAGAAGATTAGAAGTTGATCATGAAAGTACTATGGCATTTGAGCTTATCAGATTCAACAAGGCACAACTAGAAGAGTGAAGAAGTGTTTGGATACATCATCCTAGTGATCAAGATGCATAACATGTATATCAATCATGAATATCAATCATGCATGCATCTAGCCTAACCGACTAATGCACAATTAGTGTATGTATGTCCCGTGAAAACCCCTTTGTATGAATGCAATGTTTGAAAACGGTTATAGTCCAGCAAAAACATTTGACCTGGTTCTCTATAACCTTGGCTCTTGATACCAATCTGTAACACCCCCAAATTGGGTCGCAGCGGAATAAGGGTCCGGGGCGTGTTACTTCTCAGATCAATAACACAAGATAATATAAGAACGACCAAAAAGTCGTTTAAAACTGATACATTGGATTTAATAAAGTATGTGTTACAAAAGCCCGAAGCTTTACTTGTTTACTTGTTATTATTACAAAGATTTCCAGCCCATAACAGATATACAAAATGTAATGCGACTAAATCTTTAATGCATGACTTCAAAATATAACCACCAATGTATCCTTCGCACCTCGTGCTTAATGACCTCCTGAAAAACATTGCATTTAAAAACGTCAACATAAAGTTGGTGAATTTCATAGGTTTATGTAAATGTATATGCAGGACCGCAAGACTTTCCCAGTGATAATGCAACAGATGCAGACATCACAAAATGCAATTACGTTTGCCTAAGCTCATGACACCGAAGCTCGACATAATTGAATACAATATATAAATATTGCCTACATTGCCCGTGATGATGTTCAACCCGTAACATCCAGTATCCGACATGATATACGTTCGTTTCCAGTGATAGCTAGTCACCCGAACGGGGAGGTCAATCCCAAATAGATCTATCTATAATCATTCGCGCTCACATTCCAGTAATTGACAGTTCATGATTCATGGGCATAGTGGGTTATCGCTACTTAGGCAACACGTAATCATGATAAAATGTACACTTGCGTCCAATTTGTAAAACATGCATATGTTTCTCACCCCAAAAACTTGTAATTTAATAATTGTAAAACATGGGGCTATGAACTCACCTTGAGTGAGTAAACTGATAACAAAATATCCCAAGTAAAAACGCGTCACGCTAACGCCCGAATGCAACCTAGTTAATATAGGTCGAATCAGTATTCAAGTACGTTGTCTAACAACAACTGTATATAATCCTATATAGTTATCATCGTACTATCGTTCGGGCTATCATAATTTAAGAGGTCATGACATGACGTACGAGGAGTTAGGACACTTTAAATCGTAAATCCAACAACTCGTCAATACGCCATCCGAAGAAGCCTCATTATGAAATTCCCTAGTAATATAGCACTTCGATAACTAATAACATATATATTCTATATAGCTATATCACCATCTAATCGTTTACGTGAAATCGTATTTATAAAGTAAAAACGTTTATAATTACGCCTTTAGCAAAAATGGCATAACTTTGTCGTTTTAAGCCCGTTTCTCGCGTTTCTTACACCCATGCTCTCGTATTAAGACGAGTGATAATAAAATCACATTTGTAGGTTTTTAAGATTCTATGATGAATAGTTTTTTACTGTTCATAACAGCTATAAAATCATTTTTATACTTTTAATTAACGTAAAACCCGTTTTAGTCGTATCTTATTCGTTATAGCTCCGTTTTTAGCGATTCTTTTGAATACGTTCTCATAATTGAATGTTTCATTATATTATTGATGTTTACAAAGTATAAGTTTCTGCCATGAATAGTAACTTTTTATAAAATTTGTTTTATAAAGTATTTAGCGTCGTAAACTCGTAACTAGTGTATCTTCTTCGTTATTAATCCGTTTTTCGAGTTTCTTATCATTTTGGAATCCTTATGAGATGTACTATATTTATAAAACATAATATGGTTGCTTCCAAAATCAAACCAAAATAGAAAGTTTGAAGTTTTGTGATTTAGACATGTTTTAAGCTTGATTTTTGTACCATTAAGATTCAACACCTTATTACAACTACTTCATAACATTTCTATCTTATGTTTTACATATATAAAGTCCATTAGATCATACTTTACTCAAGTGTGTTCAAGATAACAAGTAAATATTCATTTTACATATTCAAAAGTATCCTAGATGGTGATTTAGCTAAATATAACATATGAACACATAAAATCTTAGTTATGAAATGATTAAGCTTTTAAATAACCTTGTGTGGATGAGTAGAGAAAATAATAACAATCACACCCTTGTGATTAACAACCTTGGCTTGAAAATATAAGGTGAAAACCCTAATTTCAACCAAAAACCCTAATCTTGCAATATCTTGTTAAAACCCTTTCAAAGCTTAACCAATCCTTCAATTATTCTTAGAATACCTTAAGTATGATATGTAAACACTAATATAGTGAAAAAAAATCAAACTATGGATTGTGTTTGTTAAGGTTTTTGAGCCGTGGGTTGTAGAGAGGAAATGAGAGAGATTGTATTTTGTTTACACTTTGGAAAATGGAAGATGTGTGTTACTTGCTAGCTTAGGCCTTTTATACTAAGCCAAGGACTCAAGAAAGGCCTCAAGGAAGGTTCCTAGGACAATTGGTCAAGAGCATGTGGTAGTGTAAGACGTGGTTCCCTTGATATTTGTAATATCTAGATATTTAGGGCAAAATTCATGCACTTAGATATTTCTTTGGTCCTATCCCTAAAAATTCGGCCACATACATATATATAAGATGATATTTTGATTATTTTGTGTATTGGGTATAATCGTGGGTATTCGTTTAAGCGTAGTTAGGTTTTGGTGCTTCCGGGAATGCCGAAACGCATTTTATCGCGAAACGTAAGCATTTTACGTAACCAATAAAAATAAGATGAACAAAGTTGATAATTATCCTTATAATAATCATTTAACACTTGCTTGATGTAAACATTTAATTGTTTAATGCCTGTTTACATTGAACGATCATTTTTAGTTTACGCGATTTAGCTTAACGATTACGATTTAAAAGCAAACGCGTAAAACCCTAAAAATAATTAGTGGATTACATAATGTCATACAATGACCTAAAACACGAGGTGTTATAGTCTTCACCCGTTAAATGAGCCTTGTCCTCAGGCTTATCATACGGCACTTGACGACGGTGCAGTCTTGGTGAAGAGGTGTGGATATTTCTTCCTGAATTGATCTTCACGTTCCCATGTAAACTCAGGACCCCGCCTAGAGTTCCATCGAACCTTGACAATTGGGACACGGCTTCGCCTCAATTGTTTGACTTCGTGATCTAAGATTTCTACAGGTTCTTCAACAAAATGAAGCTTGTCATCCACTTGGAGTCCTTCCAACGGAACGACTAATGGATCGCCAGAATAACATTACTTCAAGTTGGATACATGAAATGTATTGTGGACCCTGCTCAGCTCTTGAGGAAGCTCAAGTTTGTAAGCAACGGTTCCAACCTTTTTCAACACTTTGAAAGGTC
>BQNB010078683.1:0-28390 GCA_026074375.1 Tanacetum coccineum | reverse complement strand
AGAATGGAAAACACCAGCGCAACTGAAAGAATAAGAAACAGATGGAGGATAATGGTACCCAAGAGAATTGATGCATTTAGTCCAGGTTTAAGCCAAATATGAGAGAGGTATGGTTTTGCAAAGTACGTTCCCACGTACTTGCGTCTTCACATCTGAAGCCTTAGATTCTGTATACCGTACGGAGGTGTAGTAACTGATTGAAGTAATCCACATCTTTAACATCTATGTTAGCTTGTATTGGGGTACCCTGGCAAGTGTAATTGTAAAGAGTCAAGGGGATTGTCTGTCGTATATATACAAGGGAAGTTATAGGATAACTGTTAACGTACCTGTTTGTCAATTAACATGCAGCAAAACGTGGTCTGATAAGTGTAAAATACACATATCCGTTAATACCAAAAATGACCCTAAATGACCCAAAACAGACTAAAAATGGCAAAGATATGCTTGTTTTTGTGTTTTGTGTGTGCAGGTACGGATATATTAAAAATCACAAGAAAACCGTCAAAAACGGGCAAACACAGACACGGGAAACGGAAGAGCACAAGAGAAGCCAAAGAGTCAAAGCCAAAGCCAGAAAAAAAGTCAAGCTTCAGCCAAATGGTCAAACCTTGGTCAACATGGGTCAACAAAAGTCAACCAATAAAAGACAAAAACTCAAAATGTTTCAAATCAACCCTCCAAGTTTCCAAAAGTTACACAAAAGGTCCCTATGACTTAATGGGCCTTAAACCCCTTAAATACTCTACCCAGATCCAAAAGCCCAAATTAAAAGCCCATTACCCTATCCCAATTCCCTTTTATAAAACCACAGGGACTTTTCCTGCCAATTTTGAAAGTTATTTTACACTAAAACGTGTGATAACCAAAGACAAGGACCAATTTTGCCATTTGCCCAAAGTTTAAAACAAATTACCCCTTTTACAGTTTAAAAAAGGCGCGAAGAACATATTACTGTTCATCGTCTTCCCATTTTCACTCCTCAGTCAAAATCAAGGGGGTTTTCTTAATTGGAGGCTAAAAAGGACAATTCATGGAGTCTATAACATGATGGCAGGGTCAAATTAGTCATCTCTATGCCTTCATTAGCTCACTTAGCAAAGGAATCACACGTGGATGTGGGAAAGCACACAAGGATGATGGATTTTGCTCTTTAAGCACTCACAAAACTAGCACAAGCTGTCACATCAAAGGAATGACAGCTTGGCTATCCGTGTGACTACCACTTGATCAAACGGCTAAGAATCATTCTTCAATGATTAATAGATTGAATGGTGATGATTGAAAGGAGCTTGGGAAGCAAGGCAAGGCCTAGAATCTTCATCAACAGGCTATAAATAGCCTCACTATCACACACACACACCACCTAGTTTTTTAGTAGCTTTTAGTTAGTAGCTTAAATTTAGCTTAATTTTCAACTTATGTAATTTCATTTCAAGTTTTTTGTAATCTCTCCCTTTAAGTAATGTAATCAAGTTTTACATTAATGAAAACTTAGTTTAATTTTGAATAATCTTTTATAAGTTCTCACTTTTCTCCTTAAATGATCATAAGCTACTATAAGCTCAGCAGCTCTCATGAGTCTATAAGCTCATGATTTGAGCTTAATTTGGTTTTAATCATACATTGAATATCTAAAATCAGTTAATCATATTTACCTTTGCTTTTTGGACTTTGAAATTTATGGAAGGAGAGCCAAAAAGGGAAGGGCTCTCAAGGACTATTACTGGCTTATTTTAAATAAGCCAGAGCTAGTAGATAAGCTCTAAAGAGCCTAATAGCTTCTGTTAAGCTGAAGCATCCTGTAAGTTTTCTATTTACTTCCTTGTCCTTTAATTTTAGCTTAAATATTGCTTATTAGTGTAGATTTGTTTAATAGCCTAATCTAATTGCTTATTAATGCTTATTTACCTTATTTCTAGCTTATTAAGTGTGTTTGTTTATCTGTTTTTAGCTTAAGTGTTTTAGATTTTAGTATTTCATAACTTGTCTATAAAAACCATAAAAAATCAAAAATATAGTAAGCATAGTAATAGATCTTTGATTTCCAATAATCCAGTTGTTAAATCATGTTAGTTAAGTTTGTTTTAAGCTAAATACTATCTGGTATCAAAGGTTTTAAAGCTAGAATTCATTTTCAAAAGTTTTTTAAATCTGTCATAGACCTAAAGGAGTGTTTGGTTTAACACACTTTGACCTTAAAAAGTCAAAGTAACTAGTGTCCATTGCTTGAGATAGTTTAAGGATCAGTTTAAATCATTAGAGAAGTGATTTTTAGAAGTTAGTTTGAAAAATTGAAAAAGTTAGAGTTTATTTTGGATAATTTTGCACCAGGGGAGGTATCCTTTTTCTTTAACTAGTTCAAATTTGATCCAAGCCTCCTAAGCTTGGAAAGTTTGTTCAAACTTGTTCAAACACACTCAAATAGAGTGTGAAGTGCATGTTTTCTCTTAAAGGAACCTGCACAATTTGTGTTTGTGGCTTTGCCATTTTACACTAGCAGTAGTAACCTCAGTTACTACTGTCTGTTTTTCTATTAGTTTTTTCTAGCTTAATTGATTTTCAAAATGACTTTTAAAAGTTGTTTTAAGTAGTTTTACAGGTCTTAAAAAAGGTTTTATAAGCTAGGAATCCATAAGGATCCCTTAGCTTAATTAAAAATAAGCTTAAAGTTCCCCTTAGGGACTGTTTGGTAAAACAGTTTTGAGTAAGTGCTTATTTAGCTTATTATGTTTTCTTTTTGCTTAATTTTAGCTTATATCTGCTTATTAGGTTAGATTAGGTTAGTTAAATCTTAATTTGTTAGGTTTTAGCTTAGTATAGCTTATTTGCTTTCTTAAAATTTCCAAAAAGCCAAAAACAGTAGTAATAGACTTAGCTTTTCATTTTAGAATTTTAAGTTGTGGCATCTGATTTTCTTGTCTAGAATTATAGCTTATTAGGTGATAGTTAAGTTGTCCTAAGCTTAGCTTAAATCTTGGCTTATTTTGCATTTTGAGCTTAGCTTCATTTTTTTAGAGTTTTGTCCCTAGTTTGCAGGTTTGTTCATTAAATTTAGGTAGCTTATAGTATTAGTTTGTTAAAAAGCTTTTTAGAACTAGCTTATGCTCATCATAAGCTATCCAGAACTTCTTTTATTTTTGAATTTGAGCTTATATTGAAGCTTGTGCAAAGCTTTTAGTCCAAATAAGCTAAACATAGCTCAAAAGCCTTCTTACTGAAGGCAGAACTGCATAAGCTCTTTCTGAGCTTGTTTTTGAGTTTGAGCTTATGCTCCATTTATTAAAAGTGCTTAAAATTAAGTCCTTTATAAGTTCTAACTTTTAGTTTTTGCAAAAAGTGAAAATAAATAAAAAAATAGCAAAAAGGGGTTTGCCTGCCTCGAACCCACGACCTCTTGCGCACAACACACACGTCTTACCATCATGCTTCAATAGCTCATCCATTCTCTTCTCTCCTCATTAAATACCTGTACACATTTTCATTTCCTTTTTAGTTAATAAGTCGTAGCTTAACTACGGCTTATTGAGCTTATTTGTTAAGCTGACACCTTCTTTTTATTTTTCCTTTAATCTTTGTTGAATTTTAGATTTTTCCTGAATTTTTCAGATTTTTCCTTTTATTTTATAAATTTCTAGGATTTTTCGAAGGATTTATTCTTAGAAAATATATAAAAAATAGAAAAAAGTTTTATAAAATTACAAAAAATAGTTTTCTGAGTTTTTATATTATTTTAGACTTTTCTAAGTTTAAAAATCTTTTTTCTTAATTTTTAGGACTTAATTTGTTATTTTTTTTAGGATTTAATTAGATTAAAATAGTTTTTAATTCATAATAAATTCAAAAATATATAAAAAATGTTTTTCTTTGTCTTAAAATTTTCTTTTGTCCTATTTTAGGTTTAGAAATTAAGTTTGCATTTTTAGGGGTTAATTTTAGTGTATCTGCTTAATTGTCGTATTTTATTTGCTCCCGTTAATTGTTTAAGTGTTAAATTGCTTGTAATTGTTCATTTTAATTGTTGCTCTATTTTGTAGTTATAGATAATCAAAAAATATCCTTTCTCTCATTCAAATCATAATCCGAGCTAAAACGTGGTTTCAATTTCGCAAGTCGTTGGAGAAACGACCCGGGTGATCATACTTCCCGGTTAAATATACGTATTATATTATATATATATATATATATCTTTTAAGAGTGAAATTTCCTTAGAGAATTTTCTTAATTGCTCTTTTAGAAATATTATTAGTATATTTTAATTGGCTATATCAAATTTGGCGCCGCTGCCCGGGACCTTGTGTTAAAAGATTCCGTCATTTAACGTTTGTTTAATTGTTTGAAAGATCCTTATCGTCCTCGGAGAAAGTTTTCGATTTTTTTTGTTAAATATTTCAAAAATACAAAAAAATATAAAAAGTAAAAAATATTTTCTTTTTCTTTTTAGTATAATTATCATATTAAAATATAAAAAAAATCAAAAATATAAAAAAATTTGTCCTTTAAAAATAAATAAAATACACAAAGTTGGGAAAAAAGAACACCAACATATAATACCTTCAATTGAGGTATTATCATAAATAAGTTCCGGTGAACTTGAAAAGTTTCCAAATCGAACCAAAGATTCAAAAACATTTCATTTGTGTCACTTACGAAATAATACGCTCAACACCTAAGAAGAAATTTTTAAGAGCAACCGTGAAGTAACTTGATTATTTTTTTAAAGATTTTGTTTTCGTGTATCCGTTTAAAATAGATTGTTAAAAAAATATAAAAATTCAAAAATCAAAAAAATTAGTGTAATTTTTGTTTACTTTTTAATTTCTTTATTTTTAGTGCATGCGCACTCGATCTCAAGCTCGTAATCGAAATCGTCGACAACAACAATTAACAACGGTTATTGTTGAGGAACCCGAGATTCCAATGGCCGACAATCGTACCATGGCTCAGATGTTACAAGCTCCCATCGAGGGATACGAAGATGCAATTGTTGTACCACCGATAAATGCAAACAATTTTGAGCTTAAACAAACTTTGATTAATCTTGTTCAAAGTAATCAATTTACGGGTAAACAAGACCCTCATAATCATCTTTGATTTTTCAACAAGGTTACTTCTACGTTTAGACATCCCGAAGTTCCGAATACTTCGATTAAGCTTTTGCTTTTTCCTTTCTCTCTCGAAGGAGAAGCCCGGATTTGGCTAGATAAGGAACCACCTCGATCGATTCTAACGTGGGATGATCTTGTCTCGAAATTCATAAACCAATTCTTTCCACCTTCGAAAACAACTTACCTTCGAAACAAAATCACTACTTTCTACCAAGAACCGAATGAAACCTTCAACGAAGCATGGGAACGTTTCAAAGAACTTCTTCGTCAATGTCCTCATCATGGTTTTCTGGAATTACACCAACTTGATATGTACTACAATTCTGTGAATACCATGATCAAGATTCTTTAGATTCCGCCGACGGTGTCAATTTCCTAGAATAAAGATGCCTCGGTATGGCTTAGAGCCATTATTGAGAGTAAATCTAAGGTTTGTTATTCAAGAAGCCGAGTAATTGAACCAAGAGAAAGTACGAATGCTCCTCTTTCTACTTCTTCACCTTCTAATAATTCTTTTGAATTTCAACCAAATGCCACCTTACTTGAATAACAAATGATATTCGAAATGAGCGTTTTAGAGAAAGCGAAATTAGTGCAAAGAAATGTTACGACTCCTTTACCGTCAAAGCAGTCGAGGAAGTTGTGTCACATGTGGTTCTAATCATAACTTTAACAATTTGTCCATTTTTAACCAAAAGGAGGAAAAAAAAATTATATTTCCCGTTTTTCATGATAACATTCATCAATTCCAACAAACCGCCGCCGTTGGCAACTTTGTTCAAAAGAACCCTACTAATTTGGCAAATCAAATGAGACCACCCGGTTTTAATCAATCAAATGTTCAAAACAACCAAGGAAACCAAAGCCGATATCGTGGAAACAATTTCAACCAAAACCATCAAAACAATCAAAGTCAAGTTTTTCAACCACCAACCAATCAACAACCAGTTTACCAAGTTCCACCATATCAAGCTCCTACGCCTCAAATTCAAGGTGTTTCGAAAACGGATTTTGAAAATTACGTCAAGGCAAACGATGCAGTGTTGAAGAATGTTCAAAATCAAGGTCAAAATTTGCAAAATCAAATGGCTAATGTTACGAGTTTGTTGACAAATCTTTGTAATAATTTCAAAGATTCCGCCTCTACTTCGAATTCGGGTACTCTTCCAAGTCAAACCGTAACTAACCCTCGTCAGCAAATTAATGCTATCACCACAAGGAGCGGTAAAACTTTGGAAGGACCTTCGACTCCTCTTGTTCCTACTCCCGTTGTTTCAAATCCTCAAAAAGAACCCGAACAAAACCCGGAGACGTCAACGGAAAAAGTGCAAAATCTAAATTTGGAAAATACCGCACATGTCCCACCTCCGGAGGAAGAAGAATCCATTTTCATGGAAATCCCAAAACCAAAAGCAAAGAAAACCGTTAATGTTGAAATTCAAGATCTTAATTCTCCAAAACCAACGTCGTATCAATCTAAACTTCCATATCCCGAGAGGATGAAAGTTAGAGAGAACGATAAACCAAGTGCTCAACATAGCCGGTTTTTGAAGATGTTCAAACAACTTCGTTTAGAGATTGGATTGAAAGATGCTCTTGTCGAAATGCCAAAGTTCAACAAATGGTTAAACTCATTGCTAAGGAACAAAGAGAAGCTAGAGGAGATCACCATCACAACTGTTAATGCTGAATGTTCCGCTATCATCATGAACAAAGTTCCCGAGAAGCTCGAAGATCCGGGAAAATTTCTTATCCCATGTGCTTTACAAGAACTCAATAGGACTAGTGCTTTAGCCGATTCCGGAGCTAGCATTAACCTTTTACCTCATTCTATCTACAAGAAACTTGGGCTTGAAGCTTTGACTCCTACTCGAATGACACTCGAGCTTGCCAATCGTTCAATTACTCACCCAATGGGCATAGCCGAGGATGTTGTAGTTAGAGTTGATGGTTTCACTTTTCTTGCGGATTTTGTAGTGGTTAATTTTGAACCCGACCCAAGAGTGCCTATTATTTTAGGAAGACCCTTCCTTCGCACCGCAAAAGCTCTCATTGATTTTTTGTAACAGAAAAATTTAACTTTAAGAGAAGGAAAAGAAGAACTTGTTAACTTATGCCGATAAATCTTCGAAAGCAAGGATAAGAATTTTGTTCACAGCTATTTCTTCATTGATTTTTTCAAAATACGATCCATTTAGTGCAGTACCACTATCCATCCATCTCTTCTCCTAGATTCTTCTCCGATGAAGACTTAGTGATCTAATTTTGAGAAGTCGCTGATGAACCTTGCTCCTCTTGATTCGTTACCACCCACCCGGGGTAATGATGATTCGACTAATAAGAAGACTTGCAGAAGAAAAATTTTCAAGTTTACACAAATTGTTCATTTCGAATTCGCGATGAATAATTTCAAATCTAGCAACGTGAATCCTCTGTTTGAAGAGAACGATAAGAAGAGTGCCTATTATTTTAGGAAGACCTTTCCTTCGCACTGCGAAAGCTCTCATTGATTTGTATGAAGAAACTTTGACTTTAAGAGTAGGAAAGGAAGAACTTGTTTATTATGCCGATAAATCTGAGAAAAACAAGGATAAGAATTTTGTTCACGCCATTTCTGTCATCGATTTTTCGAAAGCCGATCCGTTTAGTGGCAGTACCACTAATATTCTTCCTCCTAGTTCTTCTCTGATGAAGACTAGTGATAATTTTGAGAAGTTCGCCGATGAACTTGCTCCTCTTGATTCGTTACCACCGGGTAATGATGATTCGACTCTTAAGAAGAACTTGCATGAAGAAAATTTTCAAGTTTACTCAAATCCTCTTTTCGAATTCGATGATAATTTCAAATCTAGCAACGTTAATCCTCTCTTTGAAGAGAACGATAAGGATGTCGAGATTAAGTCTTCTTCTTCTTTTACACTTACTTCACCGGAAGAAAGTGAATTAGAAGCTTATCTTGAAAGAGATACGATTCCACCGGGAATTGATCTTAAACTCCCTCCCACCCTTGAAGTTTCAAGTAGCAATGCTACTTCACCTACTCTCACCGGAGAGAAGGATCATTCATGGAAAATGTCGATGTTTTTCTCGTTAATCCGATTTGTATGGAGAATGATGACTCGAATTATGATAAGGAAGAAGATAATTTGTCTTTTAGCAGCGTTCTTAAATAAGAAACCAAAACCTTTTTCTCGCCCTCAAGCAGCTCAAGAAGAAATCAAGGAAAAAGAAGACGAAGTTTCAAGTGATGTTCCAATCAATACCATTGTTATGCCAATTAGAATCACTTTTGATAATCCGATTGATTTTAATGATCATTTTTCCAAACCAAAAGATTTTAAAAAGGACTTAACCGTTACATTTGATTCCACCAAATCAAGTATTTTACCACCTCCTTTGTTAGATTCCGACTCGCCTTTCACTGCGGAGTTGTCGGCTAGTATTACCTAGAATTCTCTCGAAAACGAGGACAATGTTTTCAAATCAGGTATATTAGTTTATCATGCCATTCATGATAAAAATCTTGTAACATTGGAGAAGAATTTAAGAGAGAACATTTCCTCCGGGACTCTCTTATTTCTCAAAGAACCGTCATCTCCTCGTCCTCCAGCGGAACCACCGGATGTTGAGAAATGTCTTGAACACGAAGCGGGTATTTTGATAACCAAAGTGTTTAAGGGTGTTTCTAAACAGCATGATTTTATGGCCGATATTTTACCCACCCTTCCCACCCTTGTTTCAGATTTGACCTTCATTTTCTTTCTTTCTTCATTTCTCTTCTTCAGGAATGAAGACACCATTTTTGACCTCGGAATCTTCACTTAGAGCTGGTGGCCTCTCATCGGGATGGAACTTTCATGTGCTTTAATGTTTGTCCAAACATTAATGAAAGCCCGATTGAGATTTTCTCTTCCATTTTCACTCTCCCTAAGGACGAATTAATTCAGGGATCGAGTCGAGCTTGTGACTCGGTGAACAAAAACAAGCCGCTTCGTGGGAGTTCACCCCATGCTTATCATTTTCTTTCTTCTATTTTCTAACTAATGTGTTGTGATGTGTTGAGGCTAGTCTTTTCCGATACCTCGTGTTTGTTGTTTGTTGTGATTTTTGCAGGGTTGAACCAACACTTTCTGAAGCCTCTCGTGTTCGGTGTTGTGTCCCGTATCACTCGAGCTTCCTATCCTTTGTTTAAAATTAGTTTGGGGAGATCCGATATCCTTTCATCTTATCGATTCACGTTTATCTTTGCATAATTCATAAACGGCTTAGATTTTCGTAGAGACCCGCCTTTAAACATTGAGGACAATGTTTCATTTTAGTTTGGGGAGGGAATCTATCGATTTGATGTTACCTGCTTATTGTTTTGTTCTCACGTACCCGTTTTCCCACAAAAATAGCAAAAATTTTAAATTTTTAAGATCTTATTTGTAGGAAAAAATGAAAAAATATAAAAATATTAGTAGTTAAAAAAAAAGAAAAAAAAATTAAAAAGTGTTAAGGCACGAATGTAGCTTTTCCGTTGGTAAGAATAGAAAGTAATTTTTGACCCGATCGAAAGTGTAGAGTTCTAGCTTTCTCCCTTAACAATTAATGATGATAGTTTGTGCTAGTCTCATGTAGACTTTAAACATGCTAGACTTGAAATCATTAGTAAATGAAGACTTGTGCTAATCTCAAGAAGATTTTAAATATGCCAAGTTGGATTTTATATGGCCTAAGTGATTTGCAAATTTCTTTATTAGAGATTTTAAATTGCAAAGAATAAGAGATGATAGTGTTGATTACGAATTAGGATGCTAAACAAGGTTTATTTGGAAAACTTAAAGGCTTATAAGAATAACTTGTGGTTTTTCTTCCCCGAAGTTCTTAAAATGATTAATTATACGTGTTCTCTTTAATTTTTACAAATTAGAGTTTTACTCTTAAAAGTCTAATCAACATATTCAGAGAAAAAGCTTTATCGATGATAATAGCTAATCATTTGTAAATAAGAATTTTAGTTCAAGTTTATACTTTGGTTTTCTAAAAAGAAATTTTTCTATGAGCAAAAATAATGTGTTGAATTAATAATAAATAAAAATGTAGTTGGTGAATAAAAAGGATGCAAGTTATAAATCCTTAGTGTTAATAATTAATATACAAACTCCATTGCAATAAAGTACATGGGCATTTGTCGGTTCGCTCCCGATGTGACATAATCGAAAGAAAGGATGGAGTATGTATATTAGGGTTGGTATCATAATAAGGTACACAGCTCTTTTCGGAGCGTGGCCGATGTTGTCCGTTGAAAAAAAGTGATACCGAATTCCTAGCCTAATACTGTAAATAATAATAATAATGTTGTAAGTTATAAATAATAGTAAAAATTTTTCATTCTCTTAAAACCAAGTAATCTTTTGAACTACGGGTTGCAAAAGTCCTACAAGAGCTTTTTCCAACGATGTTCATACCGCGTCGTCGAATATTATTCTTTTCTTCGGATGGGGTGTCAAAAGCCTTAGCACTTACCCAATGACGGTGGGATGTTAGAGAAGAAAGTCATTCATGAGACAAGTGAACCAACGATGTCTTAGCTAAGGAGGTTTTTGTTTGCTTTGAGTTGTGATCTTACTAAGTGATTAACATATTAGCCAAAAGGCCCATGTGTAAAGCTTGGTCGGATTTCAACTATCTAAATATGTGGATTTAATGGTTTAAATTAATTTGAACACACACACTTAAATATATGATTTATGTCGGGAAGAGAAATTCACAAGTTGTAATTATAAGTAGTCTTAGCATCTTAGCTCGTACTTAACAGTGATCTTATTTTTAAGCTTAGCATGGGAAAAGTGAAAAATCAGGAATGACGAAATTATCTTTTAGACACTTAATTGTGCTTTTTGTTCCATGATCCTTAAAGTTACCAATGAGGTAATGAAAACAATACATTATGTCAACACAAGAATAAATTGTAGTTAGGTAGTTAATTATTAAGAAAAATCATAAAAAGAGAAAAAAAGTTTTGAAAATGGGAATTCGGGTGTTTTATAACTTGTGATCTCTTAGCTCTCTCAACAAAAATCTTTGCTACTTTTCAAAGGTTTAGTTTGGGGAATTTTGATAAGTGTAAAATACACATATCCGTTAACACCAAAAATGACCCTAAATGACCCAAAACAGACTAAAAATGGCAAAGATATGCTTGTTTTTATGTTTTGTGTATGCAGGTACGGATAAGACAAAAATCACAAGAAAACCGTCAAAAACGGGCAAACACGGGCACGAGAACGGAAGAGCACAAAAGAAGCCAGAGATGCAAAGCCAAAAGCAGGAAAAGTTAAAAAGTCAAAGCCGTGGTCCGGAAGTTTTTTATGAAAAAGTCAAAAAAGTCAAAGCAGTGGTCTACTTCAGTCAAAGAAAGTCAACTATGGGTCAACAAAGTCAACCCATAAAAGACAAAAAAAAAACTCAAAATGTTTCAAATCAACCCTCCAAGTTTCAGAAAGTTACCATACTGGTCCTTAAGGCTTAATGGGCCCCTTAAACCCTAAAAATCATACCCGGATTCAATAGCCCATTACATAAGCCCAATACCCTAGCCCAATCCTTTTTCACTAAACCACAGGGACTTAAATTGCCAAATTCCAAATTTGTTTTACACTACATCTTTCATAAACCAAATAAAAGGACCAATACTGTCAATACTCCAAAGTTTAAAAACAAATTTTACCCCGATTCAGTTATAAAAGAGCGCCAAACCGTGGCACTATTCATTCATCGTTCTCCCCACTTACCCAGGGTAAATTATAGGGCTTTTCTTAATTAAGGGTCAAGGACGACAATTCAAGTGATCAACAGCAAAATGGCAGGGTTAATTATGTCAAATCAAGCACTCATATTGCCTAACTAAAGCAAGGGTGCCACGTGGCTATGAAGAAAGCACAGGGAGTGACGGGTTTTTACTCTATCATCACTCACACAACTAGCACAAGCTGTCACATCAAAGAATGACAGCTTGGCAATCCGTGTGAGTATAATTTGATCTAACGGTTGAGTCTAATGATCCAATCATTAAAGGAATTGATTGGCTATGATTCAAAGGAGCGTGGGGAGTGCTCAGGCCCCTAGAAGCTTCATCAGAGTGTTATAAATAGCACACTCACACACACATTGTATCTTCTTTTTTCTAGTTAGCTTTTCAATTTTAGCTTAATTGTACTTTAGCTTATGCAAATTTTCTTTAAATGTAATTCAAGCTTTTTATAATTCCTCTTCAAAAGTAATGTAATCTCCTTTAGTTATTAATGAATTCAAACTTTTTATAAGCTGTTTTACATTCATAAACTCTCAGGTTATAACTCAAATGATTAAGCAATTGTTCATATCTCATACTAGCTCTCTGAGCTCTAAGGCTAAGATTAGTAGTTTTAATAAGTAATAATCTACTTAAATCAATAATATCAGTTCAAATTACCTTGCTATTAATAAATGCTCATAGGAAGGAGAAGCAAAAAAGGGAAGGGCTCTCAAGGACTATTACTGGCTTATTTCTAATAAGTCAGAGCTGTTGAATAAGCTCTAGGAGCATTTCATGCCTTGTTTAGCTAGACTCATTGTAAGTCTTCTTTAATTTTCAGTTTTAGCTTAATGATTGCTTAGATTTGCTTATTAGCTTATTAATAGTGCTTATCTGCTTTCTTATTGCTTATTTGTGATTTATATTGTTACTTAGGAATTATTCATCATCTGTTTTAGCTTAAGTGTCATAAAACTTAGAAGTTCTCATTTTTGTCAAAAAAGCTTAAAAATCCAAAAATAAGTAGTTTATAGTGTAGATCTTAGAATTTAGCTTATTCAGTTGTTGATTTATGTTTATTAAGTTTAATATAAGTTGTTTAAGATCTGGTAATAATGTTCTGATAATTAGATCTTTGATTCTAATGTTTTATAAAATCTGTCAATTCCTAAAGGGGTGTTTAGTTTAAGCTTCTTTGACCTTTAAAAGTCAAAGCCACTTTGAAATTTCTTATTGGTTAGTTAGATTAGCATATTTGATAGGATTTTAAATAAAATTGATAAGTTAGTTTGAGCTTATAATGAATTTGTGGCTTATTGAGTCTGTCTCAGCACCAGGGGAATTTTCCTTGGGATTTCACTTGTAGAAAAAAAATTTGAACCAAGCGAGGCTTGGTTCTTGCTTGATTAGAATTTAGAGTCACTCAAATAGAGTGACTAAGTGTAGGATTACCTCTTAAGGTATCCTGCATTTGTGCTTGCACCTTTACTATTTACATCAGCAGTGGTAACACTAAGTTACCACGTGACCTCCAACATTCTAGGAATACCATGCATGCATGTATTTAATTTCAAGAGATACCATGCACACACAAAGATATTGTTATTCACGGAATACACAATTACTGAAAATACGTAATACGTTCACGAAAATTTTTGAAATTTTAAATATCAAATTAAAATATAAAAACGTGATCACTGACGAAAGACTACGCCAAATAGAAACCCGGTACACTTCCGGTGATGATTCTTAAATAATGTCGGGACAACCTCCCGGTTAAACGTAAAAATTAAACGAAACTCGTATAATTTAAAAATATCAAACGAAAACGGCTAAGTCACTGATCGAAAAATTACGGGTTGTGACACCAATGTTGAAAACGCGGTTCTTGATCTTGGATTAATGGATCCTCTTTGTTTTCTCTTTGTAGATCAAAGAGTTCTCATAGGCCTGATCACGAAGTTCATTTAATTCATTCATTTGAACTTTCCGGTGATCACCCGCGGTCACAAGGTTATAATTGCAATGCTTTAAGACCCAATGGGCCTTATGCTCAAGTTCGATAGGAAGATGACAAGCCTTTCCGTATACTAGCTTATAAGGAGTGCACCCGATGGGTGTTTTGAAAGCGGTACAGAAGGCCCACAAGGTGTCATCCAACTTATCAGACCACGAAGCACGGTGTTCGCCTACGGTCCTTTCCAGAATGCGTTTCAAACCATGATTTGAAACCTCAACTTGCCCACTTGTTTATGAGTAATACGCGGTGGAGAGACAGTGAGTAACTCTGTATTTAAGCATGACCTTTGCAAACTGGTCATTGCAAAAATGGGTACCGCGATCACTAATGATAGCACGAGGGGTCCCAAATAGGGTGAAGAGAGATTTTAACCTTTAATTCCAAGTTAAATAAGTGCTTATTAGTGTAAACTGATTAATTGCTTAATATGTTTGCTAGTGCTTATTAAGTGCATTTGATTATTTGTTTTGGCTTAAATTAGTTTAGATCTTGCTATAGCTTAGTTTTTCTTAAAATCAGTCATAAAAACATAAAAATCCAAAAATATAGTAGCATAGTTGTAGATCCTAAAACTTAGCTTAATCAGTTGTTGATTTATGTTCATTAAGTTTAAAATAAGCTGTTTAAGATCTGGTGATAAGGTTTTGATAATTAGATCTTAGATTCTAATGATTTATAAAATCTGTTAAATCCTAAAGGGGTGTTTGGTTTAGCTTTGTTTGACCACCAAAAGTCAATGTGACTTAGTGATTTCCTTTTGGTTAGATGAATCAGCATATTTGATTAGGTTTTGAGTTATTTTGAATCATTAGTTTAAGCTTTTATTCAATTTGAGGCTTACTATTTTCATCTCAGCACCAGGGCATTTTTTCTAGTTTACTTAGCTTGTGAAAATTTAATCCAAACCTTTCTAGGCTTAGATAGTGCTTGATTTGTGTTCACACACTCTAATTGAGTGTGTCAAGTGCAGTGGTTACTACTAAGGTACCCTGCATCTTTGTTTTTACTCTTAGCTAAATGCATCAGCAGTAGTAACACTAGGTTACTACTGCTGCCCTTTTTGGTTTCATTTTACTTAAGTAATTATAAGAGTTAGGTTCTTAAATTCAGTAGGATTTTAGTTTTCTTATAGCTTAATATAGAGTAGCTTTTATTTTGCATTTTCTTGCTTAATTTCTAGATTTAAGTTGCTGTCAAAGGTCATTAAAAAGCCAAAAAGATCAAAAACAGTAGTAGTAGTAAGTAACTTGATAAATATAGATTTCTAGCTTATAAGTTTAGTTTTTAAGCATTAGGATTTTAGTTTATAAGTAGTTCTCTTAGTTTTTCAAAAGTTCAAAGTCTGTTTTAGCTTAATAAGTAATCTAGCTTAATTTGATATTGAGGTCTTTAAACTTGTTTCTGAGTTTGCTACTTAGTTAATCATTTTCAGATAATATAGAGTAATAATAGTCAAAGTAGCTTATTAGAATTAGCTGAAGCATAGTACAAGGAGTCTAGAACAGCTTTTGAATCTAAATTTGAGCTTATTTTGAGCTTAATACAAGTGTCTAAGTGAAATCAACCATTTTCAAGGCTCAAAAGCCAAGTTTCTGAGGACAGCTTATAAATAAGCTGTTTCAGAGCTTTTTAGACATTTTCAGACCAAAAGTGAAGTTTTAAAGTTGCTTAAAATTGAGTCCTTTACAAGTTCCAACTCTTGTTTTTTTTAAAATAAGCAAAATAAAAAGTGCAAAAAAAGATGGGGGTTTGCCAGACTTGAACCCACGACCTCCCTCACACAAACCATACGTTTTACCATTGTGCTTCAATAGCTCATCCAACCTTATCTTGCACAATCTAATACTTGTACACATTTTCATTTCCTTTATAAACAATAAGCCGTAGCTTATTAATAAGCTTTTTGAGCTTATTCTTTAAGCTGGTTTCTTAGTTTTATTTTTCTTAAGTTCTTTGTTACTAGTTAGACTTTTCCTGATTTTTTGGTAATTTTTCATTAAGTAGGTTAATTTTTATCATTTTTCGAAAGTTTTAATTTTAGAAAAATCATAAAAAATAGAAAAAAGTTTTATAAAAATTCAAAAAAATAGTTTTTAGTTTTATAAGAATTACTTTTAGGTTTACATTTAGTAAAATCATTCTTACACCTTTTAGATTTTAATTTTCATTTTTGAGCTTTTAATTTTAAGTTTAAAATAGGATTTTAATTTTAAAAATAGTTAAAAATAGTTTTCTGAGTTTTTATGTTATTTTAGACTTTTCTAAGTTTAAAAATCATTTTTCTCAAAAAAATGTTTTTCTTTTTCTTAAAATTTTCTTTTGTCCTATTTTAGGTTTAGAAATTTAGTTTGCATTTTTAAAGTTTAATTTTGTCTTATTTGCTTAATTGTCGCATTTTATTTGTCACCCGTTAATTTGTTTAAGTGTTTAATATCTTTTAATTGTTCATTTTAATTGTTTTTAGTCTCATTTTATTTTTTCCCGTTATTTGATTTAGGTGTTTAATTGCTTTTAATTGTTCATCTTAACTGTTGCTTTTATTTAGTAGTTATAGATACTCAAAAACGTATTTTCTCTCATTCAAATCATAATCCAAGCTAAAGCAAGGTTTCAATTTCACAAGTCGTTGGGGAAACGACCCGGGTGATCATTCTTCCCGGTTAAATATACGTATTATATATTATATATATATATTCAGAGTGAGTTTTTCTTAAGGGGAGGACTTTAGAAAAGTTCTTAATTGCTCTTGTGGTATTATATTATATATTTTATTAGTATATAAAACTAACAATCAGTTTTTGGCGCCGTTGCCGGGGACTTGTGTTAAAGATTCCGTCGTTTACGTTTGTTGATTTGGTTTGAAGATCCTTTCGTCCTCGAAAGTTTCATTTTTGTTAAATATTTCAAAAATCCAAAAAAAATAAAAAATATAAAAAGTAAAAAATATTTTCTTTTTCTTTTTAGTATAATTATCATAAAAACATAAAAAAAATCAAAAAAAAATTGTCTTTAAAAAAAAGAATAAATAAAATACACAAAGTTGGTAAACGAACACCAACATATAATACCTTCAATTGAGGTATTATCATAAATAAGTTCCGGTGAACTTGAAAAGTTCCCAAATCGAACCAAAGATTCAAAAACTTGCCATTTGTGTCACTTACGAAATACGGCTCACCTTAAGAAGAAATTTTTAAGAGCTACCGTGAAGTAAGTTGATTATTTGGTTTTAAGTTGTCTTCCGTGTATCCGTTTAAAATAGATTGTTAAAAAAAATTTCAAAAATTCAAAAATCCAAAAAAAAAAAAAATTAGTGTAATTTTTGTTTTCTTTTTAATTTCTTTATTTTTAGTGCATGCGCACTCGTTCTCAAGCTCGTAATCGAAATCGTCGACAACAACAAATAACAACGGTTATTGTTGAGGAACCCGAGATTCCAATGGCCGACAATCGTACCATGGCTCAAATGTTACAAGCTCCCATCGAGGGATACGAAGATGCAATTGTTGTACCAACGATAAATGCAAACAATTTTGAGCTTAAACAAACTTTGATTAATCTTGTGCAAAGTAATCAATTTACGGGTAAACAAGACCCTCATAATCATCTTCGATTTTTCAACAAAGTCACTTCTACGTTTAGACATCCCGAAGTTCCGAATACTTCGATTAAGCTTTTGCTTTTTCCTTTCTCTCTCGAAGGTGAAGCCCGGATTTGGCTAGATAAGGAACCACCTCGATCGATTCTAACGTGGGATGATCTTGTCTTGAAATTCATAAACCAATTCTTTCCACCTTCGAAAACAACTTACCTTCGAAATAAAATCACTACTTTCTACCAAGAACCGAATGAAACCTTCAACGAAGCATGGGAACGTTTCAAAGAACTTCTTCGTCAATGTCCTCATCATGGTTTCTCGGAATTACATCAACTTGATACGTTCTACAATTCTTTGAATACCAATGATCAAGATGCTTTAGATTCCGCCGCGGGTGGAAATTTTCTAGATAAGATGCCTCGTGATGGTTTAGCCATTATTGAGAGTAAATCTAAGGTTCGTTATTCAAGAAGGTTTCTTAACTGGTTTAAAGGCTCGTATTTTTATTGGTTTAAATGTGATTAACAAGAATTGTTTATGACTTATTTGAAGATGCAGTAGATTTATCAATGCTGATCTTATATATCTTTTGGTCTAGAGATAACCTTATTGGCTTTATATACGGTTTATGATGAAGACTTGATAAAACTAGTTTTTACCTGATGTAAGGAGATACATTGTAGTACTCACAAGTATTTACTATCACGTGGTCAGTGACTCATGTAAGGCATGCAGATTTATTAAGAGATCGAGGTCTACTAATAAAATGAAGAAGAAGATTATGAGTTCTTATCATATAATATGGCAAGACATAAATACAAGATTGGTATTCTAAATTTCCTACATCCTGCATCAAATTGGTAATACTTAGTTTTCTTCATCAGTAATCATTAAAAAAATCCTACAGAATTTGAAGAATCAAGAGATAGTTAACTTATTGTTTTCAGGGGAAGCTTAATTGACAAAGTGTTTAACCATCAGGATATGTTCATGCATAAATTCAGGGAAAGGTCATTACTACTGCTTACAATTATGTATAACAACTGCTATTTAAAATTTTCTTTCTGCTATGAATTCATAATCTTATATATGCGTCATGAGGGTAATTTGAGACAATTGGAACGTTTTGATTAGAAGTTTGATATATGGTTTGTAGTTGTGAAGATCAAAGTTGCATATGTTCCCTATTGAATTATGACAAAAAGGGGAAGAGGTTACAGAGATGAAAGCAACGTATAGACCATGTGGTGGCATGGCATGGAGTGCATAACTTAAGGGGAAGATCTTAAGTTAAGGGGAAGCAGTTTACAAAGGAAGATTGTTTCATTCATAAAGATCCATGATCTTAACTTCAGTGGAAGTTCGTGCAAGAACATTGTTTGTTTTGTCATCATCAAATAGGGGAAGATTGTTGGGATTTATAGATTTGATGAGACAAAAGAACAAAAGAATGAAACAAGAGGGACTAATTAAGCATTATTGAATTTTACAAAAGATGGAGGATTCTACAAGATATGATAAAGAAGGAAACAAGATCAACATTGAAGACTTGCTTAAAAAGATAAAGACCAAGTTAATGCTGATTGAAGATAAGTTACAACTTAGAGATTAATACTATTAATGTTGATTGAATTGTTGATTAGAAAGATTTAAAAGCATTAATGTTGATAAATGCCATTAATGCTATTAAAGATGTTTCCTAATAATAGCATTAATATTGATTAATGCTATTAATTCTATTAAAGATATTTCCTAATTTAATTATGATTTCCTTTGTAAAAGTCTAATGTTCTCTCTATATAAAGAGACATAGACGTATTGTTTTAAGTGTGCCAAAAAGTGTGTGTGCACCAAAGGTGTAAAACATGTTGTGTGTGTGGGTTTACACGTCCCACAAGAGATAGATGCTAGCATGGCGGTGTAGCCCCAAGGATCTTATGATTCTTGTTGATGTAACCGTCTTACCTGATTTAGGTAAGTTAATGGGGCTTGTAGTAGTCATTTATCTTAGGTGATGATGATGAAAACCTTGTATTATAACAATGATTCAATGTTTAAATATTCGCGCTTTGTTATTAAATTCATCCTAGATCATTTTTAAAACAAACAGAGCTTAAACGGTTTTGTGGTGGCATGGCATGGAGTGCATAACTTAAGGGAAATCTTAAGTTAAGGGGAAGCAGTTTACAAAGGAAATGTTCATTCAAAAGAGTTTCCCTGATCTTACTTCAGGGGAAGTTCGTGCAAGAACATTGTTTGTTTTGTCATCTTCAAATAGGGGAAGATTATTGGGATTTATAGATTTGATGAGACAAAAGAACAAAAGAATGAAACAAGAGGGACTAATTAAGCATTATGGAATTCTACAAGATATGATAAAGAAAGAAACAAGATCAACATTGAAGACTTGCTTAAAAAGATAAAGTCCAAGTTAATGCTGATTGAAGATAAGTTACAACTTGGAAATTAATACTATTAATGTTGATTGAATTGTTGATTAGGAAGATTTAAAAGCATTAATGTTGATTAATGTCATTAATGCTATTAAAGATGTTTCCTAATAATAGCATTAATGTTGATTAATGATATTAATTCTATTAAAGATGTTTCCTAATTTAATTATGATTTCCTTTGTTAAAGTCTAATGTTCTCTCTATATAAAGAGACATAGACGTATTATTTTAAGTGTGCCAAAAAGTGTGTGTGCACCAAAGGTGTAAAACGTGTTGTGTGTGTGGGTTTACACGTCCCACAAGAGATAGATGCTAGCATGATGGTGTAGCCCCAAGGATCTTACTATTCCTGTTGATGTAACCGACTTAAACCAAATGATTAGTAAGTGGGCTTGTAGTAGTCTTGTATCTTAGGTGATAATGATGAAAAACCTTGTATTAATAACAATGATTCAATGTTTGAATATTCTGCCTTTGTTATTATTTCATCCTAGATCATGTTCTAAACAAACATGAGCTTAAACGGTTTTCACATATACCACACATCCCGTGGCTAGGTTCTAATAAAAGCGATAACTAAGATCTAATCTAATAGACCGATGGTCCTTCTTGGTTGACCTTGAGTTCATTGATGGCATTCAGAATACTTTCCTTATCTTCTTGGTGACGATTTTGGATTTCTTCTATGATTTGTTCTAGGTCACTAATTCTGAAGCGAGCCAGAGAAATTTTGTGGTTATTTCCCATCTGCTTCTTCTGATGTTTAGTAATTTGAGCACGAGCTTGTTGGAGTTCAGCTTCCAGATTGTCAAAGTCTTGTTGGTAATTCACCCAACCTGTTCCCGCGTCCTTCAATTTTGTCTTCTATGTATCAATACGGTCGAGAGTAAGAGTTCATCTTGATGATTCAGATTTCCCCCCCCCCCCCCTTCAAAAAATTTTGCTCCTCGTGACGTTCCAGACTTGTCTTACGAGAGCTTTCTCCTATCTCAAAGTCGTGAGGTAGGGCAGAAGTAGATGAGGATGAACAACCTCATTTCATTGGTGGTAGTAGTTCTTAAGAAGAAAGAATTCTTGAGGATTAAGCATTGATGATTGAGGTATGATATTGGGATGTGGAATAGTGATTTTTCAAGCATAAAATGCTTGCATACCTTTTCTGTAGGATCAATCATGAAAGAGCGAAAGAGTTGGTGAAGCTATTGGAACTACACCAAATGAGTTTGAAGAGCTAGAATAAGTATTTCCCGGTGAAGCTGGGAAATAATCCGGGGAAGCCGGGAGATAGTTCAGAAAGTTTGAGGAAAAGGCATCCTCAACATTGGAAGTAGGATGGTTGGGAGAAGACATCGTTCTGTTAACAACCCAGCGGTAAATAACATATGTTATTTATATAATAGTATAATAGTTATGTATCTTTACATACTATTCCGAAAGATGTAGCACCACGGAGGACTTTCTTGGATGGAAAAAGAAAAGTAGTTATAGTTAAGGTTTCGACCTTGTTCTCTATAACCGTGGTGCTTAATACCAATCTATAACACCCCCATTTTTCGACATATAACAGCGGAAGCTAATCTTGGGTATTATTTCATAGTACAATAGTCATAATCATAGAAAACGACTCGAAAGAGACATTTTTAAAAGATAAGTTTGCATTCATTATTTCATCAGAGTTTTTACAAACAGAGGTCCTAAAATCTACATGAAAACATAAAGTTTGAATGATAACAGTTTAGTTCAAGTCCGTGCCACTCCGTGCCATAAGTTGCTCAATTACCTGAGATAAACATGCTAAAAAGTCAATATAATGGTTGAGTGAAATTCATAGGTTTATAGTAAACAGTTTTGAATACAAGCTTAATAGTGGGTTAGGTTGTTATATACCCATAGTTTGTAGTAATTGCAACACATATAATTATCATGAAAAATAGTATTATTGCCCTAAGCTCATGACACCGAAACCTTAGGTTAAATAATCACAAATAATTGCCCCAACGGGTGCCTTTGCCAAACACCCGCATAGTGTTTCAAATGAAGTGCGTTTGGTTACCAGAAAGTATAGGTACACCAACGAGGAAGCTCAGTCCCAAATAGATCTATTCACAGCATTCGCGCTTACTCCGAAAAGTAATTAACGGTTCATGATAGTGGGGTCTTAATGGCAAAAGTAAGGACTTAGGCAATAATATATCAGGATAGCATACAGTTGGAAAAATACTCGTATTCATGGTTTATAGCATGTATCCCCCTCGCGGGTTTATGAAAACATTAGAAGATTTAAAATGCGAGGCTATGAACTCACCTTAACAGGGGAAATCTGATTGATGGCAAAAGTATATAAAGTGAAAGTAACGGCTTCGTCACGCAACCTGGGGTAATATGTCAAGTCTTAGTGTGATGGTTTATGTTTCAAAACTTTATAAAGTTTAACGTATTACTTTGATTTATTAATTTATGGAAATATTGTATCACTGTTCGGGCCATCATAATTCAGAGGTCATGTAGTAAACGTTTGAGGAGCCAGGACACTTTAAATCGTAAATCCAGCAAACTCGTCAAAACGTATACCCAAATGAAACTCCTCACATGAAGCTCCCTAGTAACGTGATACGATAAGATTTTAAGTTTCTTCAAAAGTTAGTCGATGATAAATTACGTTAAATATATAACGTAATTGTTTTATAATGCGCCGATCGATGATTAATAACGATTAATGTGTCGGGTTTTAATAAAATCGAGTTTTATAATATTAATATATATTTTTATAATTTATATAAAAATATTATATTTTATATTTTCAAGTTTGCAAAAATGGCAATATATACCCTTGGTTTATAAACTTTTACAAGTTTAGTCCTTTATATATAAAGTATATATAATTTAAACCTTTGACTTTAGAACTTGGCAAGATAGGTCCTTATAGTTATAACTTTAGAATAATGACATTTTCAGCCCCTTTAGTTATAAATTTCAAAAAGTTACGATATATACCCCTTGCATGGAAATAATTTACAAAACAAGTCCAAAAAGCCATGCAAGCTTATTTTAGGGTTCCAAATGATATTTTCAGGTTGTAGATTATTAGAATAAGCAAAAATAAGATGTTTTAACGTAACAAAAGTATAGAAAAAGGATTCGTTAGCTAGAAAATCAAGACAGGTCGTTTTTAGGATTTTAATAAAAAACGCATGGGTTTGAGGATTCAAGGCTTTAACAAGAGTTCATATATGATCTTAAGAGTATTATGAACAATATTTTGAGCTTACTTGAGCTAAAATGGGTCGAAATGGGGTTTTTGGGTTCGTACGCCTAGTAACGACTTCAAGGGTTTCTTTTTCTTGATTCTTGGCTTCTATTCTAAACTTAGGCACTTCACTTGATCCTTCTCGGTCTGAGTTAAGACTCCATTGTTATATATGATGAAATTTGAGGTGTGATTTAAAGAGGGTGTATGTTTCGGCTTATATAGTGCTTGGAAAGCCTTTGTGCCCAAGTTTTCTTGTTTGCTTAGTGTCCTAGCTAGATGAAGTGACTAAGGGAGGCTAAATGGTAAGTATGATGAGCTAGAAAAATAGCTAGGCAAGGTGGAAGGGTGTTGGAGGAGTTTATGAAGGTTCAGCTAGAAATGGGTGACAAGGCCACCTTGGTGCTTAAGGGTGGTGATAGAGGTGCTTGTAAGCTGCTTGGTGAGGTCACGGTGATGTCATAGAAGTGCTAGGATGCTTGGTTGGTTTAAAAATAGGTAAAAATGAAGTAAAAAGGGTGCCGGGTTGGTTTAGTTTCGGGTTAGGATTTTTGGTTTTAATTCGAGTTAGGGTTAGGGTTTAAGATAGTTTAGGGTTTAGGATTTGTGTTAGGATTAAGGTTTAGTGTTTAGGATTAAGGTTTAGGGCTTAGTTTTAAGGTTTTGGTTTTAAGTGAAATTAGGGTTTTAGGGTTTCATTTAGGGTTTAGGGTTTTAAATTAGTGTTTTAGGATGAATTAGGGTTTAAAAGTCATGCATTAAGTGCTTGTACCTTTTGTTAAAGTGGTAGTAAGAAACTAGAATGAATTTAGAGGTAAAATGACCTAGTTTGACTTTCTTGCATTATTGACTTATACATTGAGCTTTAGAAAGTTGTAACTTGATTCAGGAGGGAAAAGATATTCAAATGTTGTGTATTGATACTTGTATACATGCTTTAGAGGCTTGCACATTCATTTTATATGTATACATTACATATAATTAGGGTTTAGATGTAAACGTTAACGTTTAATGTTTGTTTTGAAATAATGTTTTGAAAAGTACGTTAAATGGAGAATGTACTTGGTAAAATGATATTAAGATATAGACTTGACATATTAGGATGTTTACATGATATAAACATAGATAGAGATGGCATTGGTAGAGGTTGCGTGAGCTCGTTTACTTTAGAGATGCAAGTTACATTGCATAATGAGATAAAGCAAAAATTTCCCTGTAAAAAGGTGGTATATAAAGTGCATCTAATTTAATAGATGGATATTACAGTGCATCTAATAAATAGATAATTACATTGATGAAAATTGCGGGTTGTTATAGTCTCCCTCCCTTAAAAGAAATCTCGTCCTGAGATTTAGTTGGATGCCGGAGTGATGTTTGAAAACAGATATGGATACTTGGCACGAATTTGATCTTCGCGTTCCCATGTAAATTCTGGTCCTCTTTTAGAGCTCCATCTTACTTTGACTATAGGAATACGACTTTGTTTCAGTTGCTTGACTTCTCGATCCATGATCTCTACTGGTTCTTCCACAAAGTTGAGTTTGTCATCGAGTCGAAGCTCTTTCATTGGAATGACAAGGGATTTGTCAGATAAGCATTTCTTTATATTAGAAAAGTAGAAAGTACTGTGGAACATTACGAGCTCTCAGATGCCAAGTTTAATAGCTCTGGGCCAATCCGTTCAAGGATTTTGAAAGGTCTAATGTACCAGGGATTAAGCTTTTCTCGTTTTCCGAATCAGATGACACCTTTACGAGGTGACACTTTTAACATAACACGATCTCCAACTTGAAATTCTAAAGGCTTTCACCTTACATTGGCGTAACTTCTTTGCCGATCTCTTGCAGCTTGCAAGCGTTGTTGAATTTGCACTATCTTTTCAGTGGTTTCATGGATTATTTCTAGTCCCGTAAGTTGAACATCTCTAACTTTGGCCCAACAAACAGGTGATCTGCACTTTCGACCATAAAGTGCCTCAAATGGTGCTGCCTTAATACTGGCATGGTAACTGTTATTGCAAGAAAATTCTACTAATGGTAAGTGTTTTTCCCATCATTTTCCAAAATCTATAACACAGACTCGAAGCATGTCTTTAAGTGTTTGGATGGTCCTTTCACTTTGCCCATTAGTTTTGGGATGATATGCTGTACTCTTGTCTAATTGAGTACCTAAAGCACTTTGTAATGATTGCCAGAATCTGGATGTGAAATGACTATCACGATCCAAGATGATAGATATTGGCACTCCATGCCGGTAGACTATTTCCTTTATGTATAACCTTGTAAGGGTTTCCATACTATCTGTCTCTCGGGTAGAGATGAAATGTGCGGATTTGGTAAGGCGATCGACAATGACCCAAATTGTGTCATGTCCGTTTGATGTTTTGGGTAGTTTTGTGATGAAATCCATTGTTATTCTCTCCCACTTCCACATAGGAATCTCTGGTTGAACCAGTAAGCCGGATGGCTTCTGACATTCTTCCTTAACTCTAGAGCATGTCAAGCACTTGCCGACATATTCAACAATAATTGCCTTCATGTTAGGCCACCAATAGAGTTTCTTTAGATCCTGATACATCTTGTCAGAACCTGGGTGAATGGAATACTTTGATTTATGGGACTCATGCATGATTAAGTCTCTCAGATTACCAAAAAGTGGTAACCAGCTTCGGTTTTTAATACAACGAGTTCCATCAGGACGTATTTCAAATGCTTTGTCCATTCCTCGTAAGTTTTCAGCCTTGATGTTTTCTTCCTTGAGTGCTTCAGTTTGAGCTTTGAGAATTTGTGATGGTAATTTTGGATGAATGGTCATAACTAATGATCTAACTCGGAGTGGTTTGATTCGTTCCTTCCGGCTTAAGGCATCTGCTATGACATTTGCCTTTCCAGGATGGTAGCGAATTTCACAATCGTAATCTGCAAGCAATTCTAACCAACGTCGTTGTCTCATGTTCAACTCTTTCTGATCAAGGATATGCTGAATGTAACACCCTCAAATCTGAGTACCCAGCAGAATGTTGAATATCCGATGGCGTTACTTTATGGATCAATAGCACAAGGTCTGAGAACGACTACTAAACGTGTTATTTGAAAAAGATATATTGGATTAACAAAATACTTGTGTGTTACATAAGCCCATGGCTTCAAATTGTTCAACAAAATAAATAAAGATTTCGGTTTATAACAATTGTCCCCAAAATGTAATAAGACCCCAAATCTTAAGTGTTGACTCTTCAATTATTGACTTCCAATGTATCATCGTACCTCGTGCCTTATTGACCTGAAAAACATGCTTAAAACGTCAACATAAAGTTGGTGAATTCATAGGTTTATGTAAATCAATAGTAGGACCGCAAGATTTCCAAGTGTATGATTAAGCAACAAATGCAAACATCATAAAAAGTAATTACGTTTTCCTAAGCTCATGACACTGAAGCTCGACATGTATGAATGCAATATATTGCCAATGAATGCCCGTGAATGATGTTCTAACCCGAAACATCCCAAATCCGACATGGTATACGTTCGTTCTCGGTGATAGCTAATCACCCGAACGGGGATTGTCAATCCCAAATAGATCTATCTATAACATTCGCGCTCACAATCCAGTAATTGACAGTTCATGATAAAGGGCTCAGTGGGTTATCGCTACTTAGGCAAACACGTAATCATTGTATAAAATATACACTTGCGTCCAATTTGTAAAACAAAGCATGTTCTCACCCCAAGGATGTAAATCATTTAAATAATTGTAAAACATGGGGCTATGAACTCACCTTAGTAAATAGTCCTCTGAAATGATAATAGATATCCAAGTATGAATCACACCGTCAAATACCTAAGTAAATACGGCCAGTCTTAGTCTACAAATTTAGGCTAAAGACTCAATGTATAAACTACAATAAATTGCTAGTTTATATATACTGTTATCACTTGTGTGGTGGTGCACATGTTTAATGTAGTTATATCCGTTTGATGGCTCTTGGAAAAGTATACGATTTCACACGATCTAGTATACGTGTAAACGTTTATTAATAAATATCCATATTTATTAAGTCGTGGTTTAACTTGTTATAATATACGATAATTATATAACTTGTCCGATTCGTTAAGTGTTTACAAAAATCACTTTCGTTTATAAAATACCCTTGAGTTTCTTATAAATACAAAACAGCCCCTGGGTTTATAAATATACTTTATTTACATTTTAAACCTCATGTTCAATTCTTAATGCTTCAATCTTGCGGGGTCAGCTAAAGTCTTGACTATCAATTAAGTGTCTCAGAAATTGCACGATACGAATCATATTAACTTGGTAATTTTGGCATACAACTTCTCTTTCTTGAGTAATTCTAGGATTATTCTCAGATGATTTGCGTGCTATTCTTTGTTACGAGAGTAGATGAGAATATCATCGATGAACACTATCACAAATTTATCCAAGTATGGTTTACACATACGATTCATGAGATCCATGAATACAGCAGGTGCGTTAGTTAAACCAAATGGCATCACTTGAAATTCATAGTGTCCGTATCTTATCTTGAAAGCAGTCTTGGGAATATCTTCATCCTTGACTCTCAGTTGATGATAGCCAATCTTAAGTCAATCTTCGAGTAGACACTCAAACCTTGAAGTTGGTCAAATAAGTCATCAATCCTGGGTAATGGGTAACGATTCTTTACAGTAAGTTTATTCAACTCTCGGTAATCGATACACATCACAAAAGATCCATCTTTCTTTTTGACAAATAAGACAGGAGCTCCCTAGGGTGAAGTACTTGGTCAGATAAAACCTTGGTCTACTAATTCTTTAAGTTGGTTAGATAGTTCCTGCATTTCTGAAGGAGCTAATCTATAAGGTGCTCGGGCTACAGGTGTCGCTCCTAGAATTAGATCGATTTGGAATTCTACTTGGCGAACGAGAGGAAGGCCAGGTAGATCTTTAGGAAAAACTTCCAGGAATTCTCTGACTACTGGGATATCTTTAGTCTTTTCTCGTCTGACTTCTTTTCCATCACTTGGGCTACGAAAACTTGACAACCTCAGGATATATATCTTTTAGTTTTTATACAGGATATGAGACTTAGTCGGATTTTACTTTGGTCACCTCGGATGATTAAAGTTTCATCGTTGATTGGGATGTGGATGAATTTCTCATCACAAATAATTCTAGCATGATACT
>BQNB010078682.1:7213-30476 GCA_026074375.1 Tanacetum coccineum | reverse complement strand
GTGTATTACTGTGTTATTGTCTTGTTTGGTCTGTTTGGTCATGTCTTATGTAGTATAGTCTGGTCTAAGCTCATGGCACACAAACTGACTAGTGTATATATATACCCAAAATGATGTGATATATATCCCTCGGTGTAGGTAATTGCCATATACCTATGAAATTCAAATATAGTGTGTTTGGTTACCTATAAGATAAACGAGTATGTAAAAGAGTTTGTAATAAGCATGTATCCCCCTCGCGGGTTTATAAAACATGTAAATAAGTAATGGCGAGGTTTATTAATTACTTGCATTGCGAGTGAACGCGAATATTGTGAATAGATCTATTGGGGGTGACGGCTCCCGTTTGTATACCCATGCTTGGGGTAGCCAAACGCACTATATTTGTCCTAATAGGTAACCTTGGCAAGTTATCTTTTCCACGGGGACATCTGTCCCTAACCAATATCACTACGGTGATTTCCCTGTTAATGTATTGATGTCATGAGCTTAGGTACAATAATAATGTTACCCTGATTTTCCATGATAATTGTATTCGTTGCAATTATTACCATTATAGTGACTTGCATTCAACCATATAATATTCAACTGTTTTCCATGATAATACTGTTCTCTATAATAATACTGATCTCCATGATAATTATCCCAGTAATGCCAATATTTCCATTATAACTTGTATTCAATTATTACATTTCAAACCTATGAATTTCACTCAACCTTTGTGTTGACCCTTTTTAGCATGTTTATCTCAGGTAATTAAGCAAGTTGCAGCACGGAGTGGCATGGACTCGAAGATGGCTGAACTGTTATCATTCAAACATAATGTTTTAGATTTTGGGACATGCATTTTGTAAAAAATCTGATTATAATGAATGATAACTAAATTTTTTCAACAATGTCTCTTTTAAAGTTGTTTTCTATGATTATGATTGTTGTATCCATGAAGTAATACCCCAGATTAGCTTTCGCTGCTATATTGTAAAAATGGGGGTGTTACAGATGACATAAAGTCTCAGACTAGATATGTGTTCGTTTTAAATAGAGGTGTTGTTGACTGGAAAAACACAAAGCAAAGTATTTTTGCTACTTCATCTACAGATGCTAAATATATCGCTGCCTTTGATGCATCGAAAGAGGCTGTATGGATTCGTAAATTCATTTATGGGCTTGGTGTTGTTCCCACAATTGAAGAACCCATAAATATGTATTGTGACAATACTGGAGCCATAGCAATAGCGAAAGATCATGGAGTCACTAAAGGTGCAAGACATTTTCACGCAAAAGTTCACTATCTTCGAGAAATCATAAAAATGGGTGATGTGAGGATAGAAAAAGTTGACATAGATGACAACTTAGCTGACCCTTTTACAAAGGCTTTAGCATTTCCTAAACATTCTGAATTGACTGAGAAAATAGGAATGATACCAGCTAGTAGTCTCATGTAAATCTGTGTTTTATTAGTATTTGGATAATTTGGAATTGTAAGACAGTTTTTACTTTCTGATGAATAAAAGATACTTGGTGTTTGTTTTTCATTCATATAATAACTGTTATTCTATATTTGCATGTTTAATCCTTGAATGATTTATCATTCTAAATATGTCCATTGTCGGTTAACAATATGGGAATATTGTTACATAAGGCAAATGTGAGTGTTGGTTATATTCTTTGAATATATGGATTGTTCCCGCCAAACTCATGTGTATTCACAAGGGATACATATTGGATACCCCACCTTCGAATATTTACTTTTGGATCCTCATCATGAGTAAATGTCGAAAATGGTTTAAAAGTCGTTCTTAGACTTGAGATACAAGCAAGTTCTGCATGTGTGGATATCACTTTTTGAGTCTAAGTCAAACGCTATCCTGAATAAGGTAGTCATTTAGGCTATTCTTGGAAGTGATGTGAAGCAGCATCTACAACACTTGTAGTCAATAAAGAATTTGTTCCTCCGCTTGATATGTGTAGTAAGATACCATGGGCCCTCTCCAGAATTAATCAGATAATTGCATGGCCGTGCCCAAAGGGTAATACAAGATGAATCTTGATTATATTTGGTATATCTGAATGATTTCTATAACGAGAAACATAATTTAAACTATATGGAATGAGTTAGGATCCATATCCATGGTTTAAGGGTATCTAGAATAAAGGGACGATGATTATAGCAAGAAATAAACTAACCATTATAAGCTGAGATTGTTCTTGAAACTATTATCTCAAGTATTTCTAATCTAAAGGTAATTGTGTGTGTTTGCTAGACGTTGCCAATTATCAGTATATCTGTATCCCACTACTCCGCCTCCCAAGTGGGAGCTGTTGGAATTTGGTAGTCGGTTTCGCAAGTTATACGTTAGAAATACGTGAGCCTATTGGGGGCACGCGCGTTAAACACATAGAGTATAACAATAATTAAATAATCATTATTTACTATTACTTGTTTAATAAAGTATAACAAATATTTAAAATACGAAACCGAAGGACTTAAACGAACAAAACCCAAACCCGTAAGGTGCCATTGTTTGGCCGAAACCCCAAAGGGTTCTAGAGGGTTGTTTGGGTCGGTTATGGAGAGGGGGAAAGGGAAACATTGAGGTTTTCTTGTTTGACAAGAATTAGGATTAAGGGCCTATATAAACCCTTACCCCATACCTCATTATTCATTCCATACAATCCCTAAAAACCTAAAGAAGTTTTTGGTGCTCCCTTTTCCCTCAAAACCCAAACCGAATTCCCTTACACTCTGTTCTCGAGTATTTTTTTTAAGGAATGGAAGAAGATGGGAAGGGAAATAAAAAATAGTGGTGTTCTTGAGTTTTTCTTTAAGATGGAAAGCTAGGGACGGGAAGGTGGGAGGGATGGAAATTATGGGCTTTTATGTAGAGATTTGTTCCCTCCATTTTTGGGGGGATTAGGAAGGAAAATGGGTGTGTAACATCATGGGCTTGTGTAAAATTACAATCTTATCCCCAATTAACATGCACGTTCCATATAACAGTGGTCTACAAGCCGTGAGAGATCGAAATGCTTTGAGCTGTTTGGTAAATATATTTACAAACAAAACATATGTGCGTGACCACCCAAATCTCAGTGGCACCTTATTTTTGAAAAGAGTTTGACGATAAGCGATGTTATAGTATTTGAAATGCTTAAGCAAGGTTTAATTGTAGGTAATTTGTGTAAATACTTTTTGTATTGTTGCTTATTGTTGTAATCTGATTTTTGTCTAGACTTGGTTAAAATAGTAAGAAAATGAACTTCTTTAGTGTTCATAAGTGTATTGTTTTATTTTTGTCTTCTTTTATACAAGTTGGAGCAGCATCCTTATTGGTTTGATGTTTTTAATCGCATGACACTTCACATATCTGGTACGAGACTGAGTTTTTCTGTTAGGTGGACAATATTGATGGTAGTTTTGAGGGTATATTGGTAATTTTGTTATTTTCCTTATCCTTTCCTTGCTACTTAAAAATTAAAACTCAAGAACACAATTTGCAATAACCACTTTTTTCACAATGGCATCCCTTACTTGCTCTTCCCTTCCCATCCCCTTCTATTCTTTAAATTTTAGACTCGAGAACAGAGCGTTAGGGATTTTTGGCTCTTCTCTCCCCTCCATCGATTTCAACAAAACCCCAAAAGGGTTTTCGGTTATTCTTGTTCTCCTCTTTTGGCGAATCAAGATCTACACAAGGTGTGTCGTTGATGTTTCTCCTAGCTCGACAATAGTATAAACCCAATTAGGGTTTATTGGTTTTTGGTTTAAATCAAACCGAATTAGGGGTGTTTGATTTTCGGTTAGAACCCTAACCGAATTAGGGTTTCGTTTGGTTTTCGATTACAAGAAGCTCACAAGGTGCGTTCGGTAATTGGAATACACGTGGTGTTTGGATCGTGAAGGAAGACTAGCAATCAACTCATATTCGTTGACATGTTTGTGTGAGCAACCGTATATGCAGTAATTTAACTGCTACTTGTTTCAAGTTCAAGATCAAGAGGTAAGTAATTATTTACTTTATTAAGTGTTAATTCTATGTGCCTTAACTAGATCCAATCCGCCGCGTATTCATAACTAAACTGGTTACCTAGAATGTTAAATCCCAACAGTGACAAGGGTCGAATAGTTTACTTTGAAAAGTGATTACACGATTCCAAGTGATATCCGGTAACCATCTTTAATATGTAGTTAGGCTATTGATTATCTTTACACTCTTATGGGCTCACCAACCTGCAACATAATTTTTCTACCATTTGGCTTTTAGCCATCGCTCTCGCATATGCCATTCGTTTTTCTTTTTTATATTTTTTTTATTTTTTATTTGTGAGCGTATGGGTATTTTTGGTGGAGTATTTTGTGATACTCAATAAGTGTTATTTGTATATTTGTTGAGAAGAAGGTTTTAGTTATTAATGTGTTATTTGGAGGGGATGAGCTAACGCTGAAGTGGCAGACAAATACCACTCGCTCCCTTACCTTCCTCTCAAAGTGGATGTTTGTGGCTTCTTTTGGTTATTGGCTAATCACAATATATTTATGGCTTGCGTGTGTAGAATATACTGGTTGAGAATAAACATGATTGGCCAGTTGAAATGACTTAACAAACTAGTAACGAAACACTATCCACCAATACATGCAATGCAACCGACAAAGTTTCAAACCAGAAAAGAATAATTATTGTCATATTATATGGACACGTTGTCTAACAACTTAATGATACTTACGTGTTATTTTGGTCAACTTTGTATTATGTATTTATGTTTGCGTGATTTGAAACTTTCAGCATCAAATTCAAATCAGGCTCAACACTTTTATGTTATGAGGACATTTTGTATCATGTCGACACTTATAACGAGGTGGAAATTCAAAGAAATTGCAGAAAAGTCAATATTGGTTTTTGTTAAATGTTTTGTATGTTTATTTTTATGGCAGCCCATTTGTATATTTATTTATTTTTATTTATGTTTTTATTAAATAGTTAAATGTTTTGTATAGTTAAATAAATAGAAAAAGAAAAAATGGTGAGTCTCAAAAAGTGATGTTAATGGTGTTATGATTACCTGGGTTTTTTGGGTGTTGGTGTTATGGTGTTAAAGCTGATTTGACGCTGATGTGTCGGTGTTAATGGTGTTACGATACCTAGTGCTCTTAGGATGGTTTTGTAATGTAAAATAAACAAAATTTTCTCGCGCGTTGTTAGGTTGGTTTTCTAACTTGTTAGAGGGGAGGGAGTGGTGGTGTTATGGCTTCGTGCCAAGCCATGGCGCGAGATTGAGCTATGGCGCATCACTCCGTAGTTCGCGCCAAGCACTCTCGCGCCGTGGCTAACAGCCCACGCGATCGATAATTTTTTATTTTTTTATTTTTTTTTTGAAAAATAACCGTTGGGGGGAGCGGATATTTGAAAAAAATACCCTCAAAACCTTATTTTTACCCCTTTAAAAATCCTATAAATACCCCCCTTTATATTTTATAACTTACACACAATTTATATACCAATTCTCTCATCTTTCACTCAAAAAAATGAATCCCCACCCGAATTGGATTTCCGATATGCTTACCGACCCAACCAACCAAATTCCGGGGTCGTCTTCGAATCCCGGCGGTTCCACTCAACCTTCATTCACCCAAATGCCTTACTATCCAAATTTCCAACCTCAATATTCTAATCAAGAAGAACAAATGTTGTTTCACCAATTTAAAATGCAAATGAAAATGAACAAACAACAACAATCAAACCAATTCACCACTTCTCAACTACATTCCGAGCAACAATCTCACCACCTAGTTGACGAAACCGAAGAAGAAGAAGAGGAATCGCTTCCAATCCCGACGTCGAAGTCTAACCGCGGTAGTAACAAGTCAGTAGCAAAAAGAAACAAAAGAAAAGATGTGGAAGTTGAGAAAGAAACCAAAGAAGGACGAATTCGACATGCGTGGACCCAAGCCGGGGAGTTGCTTTTAGCGAAAAGTTTCATTCAAATTTCCGAGGATCCAAAAACCGGGTGTGATCAAAAGTTGGCGACTTTTTGGTACAAAATCCTAGATGTGTACAATCAAAAAGCTAACAAAAAAGGCTTTCAAGAGCGTACAAAGAACATGTTGACGGGCAAGTGGACTCCAATGAATGCCATGGTTATGAAGTTTAACCAATTGTATGAGGAAACACTTGCTCATAGTGGGGAGAACGATGATAACCATTAGGCGAGGGTGCTCCAATTGTATGAAACCATCGTCGGGCGTGAGTTTAAGCACCGGAGTGCTTGAATTTTTTTGAAAGATAGGCACAAGTAAAAAAAAACCCCGAATTGACTTTGCAACGAAGAAGTCGTCTTCGGGGTACCGACAAGGAACCAGACCATTTTGGAGATGATGAGTTGCCTCGGCCACCCGGGTTGCAACGAATTGCTAAAAGTCAACGTTCCGGTTCTAACTCGACCGCTAGCTCCGGTTCTAACCCGGTCGCTTATCAAGAGTTCATGGCGGAACAATACGACTTAGACCGCAAGGCCAAAATGCAAGTGCTCTCGCAAGAGAGCGAAGACCGAAGACGGTTGATTCAAGCTCAAAAGATTGCGGAGGACATGAAAGTTCTCCAAATCGACACAAGCGGGATGGATCCGACCTACGCCGCTATCATCAACGCCCAAAAGGAACGAATCCGAGCCGAATATCTACCACCAAACTAGTCGACCGACGCCGTTAAATTTATGTTTTTTAAATTATGTCTTTTAATTTATGCATTTTAATTTATGTCTTTTAATTTATGTATTTTTTTTAATGTAATGTTTTAATTTTAATGAATTTTATTTTAGTTTAATAAGTTTATTTAAATAATAGTTAATTAAAAAAAATTAAAAAAAAAGTTTGGCATCAGAATTCTGGTGTCAAACCAATGCCACTGAATTCTGGTGTCAAACTCCATTTTGCTGACGTGTCACCACTTTTTGAGTTTGACACGAGGAGTTTGGCACGATCGCTCCCCGTGCTCTTAAGGAAGTGTCACCTTGTAATATCATTTACATTTGAAAATTTCCAACAAATAAATCATAGATTAACAGCTACTACTCCGTAATAAATATCATCGACACTCATGATCGACGAATACAAGATACTCCGTAATAAATATCATCGACACTCATGATCGACGAATACAAGATATACAAGATATAAATTAAAGAATATATTGGAAGGTATTTTCTATGATACATGGTGGAGCTTGTGGAATTTTCGGAACCAACTGCTGTTTGCTACCAAAAAGCCTCGAAAAGAGTACATCTTCAATGATATTGTTTTAAAGTCTTTTAATTGGTGTGTATCTAGAGATAGAGTTGCTTTAAACTGGTAGTTGGTTGCAACACCCGTATTTACTTTCCTTGTAGTTGTCTAGCTCCTTGCTAGTTTCTAATAAAGTTGCCGTTCAAAAAAAAAAAAGATATTATAGACCTGATTGAGTAACTGATTCCAAATTGAGTAATTTCAGTTTCTTGGTTTTTCAATATAACTGATTTTGATCATGCTAAATTTTTACCACATATAAGAGCATTAACTATAAGAGATTTATAAAAAGATTTAAGAAACTTGAAAAGGTTTATATTTTATTTTAACTATAGTGAGAAATCTAGGTGACATGAAAAAGTCTAAGTTCTTGGACATCTTCATAAACTGAACACAACTGAATTAATGCATGTGTAATGTGAGACATTTGTAAAGTTGTAACACATTTTTATCATAGTGAGAAAATGTTTATAAACTCAAAAAGTTTATAATTTATTGATATGTGATGGCATGGAGCACTTATAAAACTTTATAAATTTAAACCATAGTGGATGCTCTAAAGAGAAAATAAAGTATCACTTAAAAATTTAAAAACATACAAATATAAATAATAATGTTGTTTGATTAAAATAAATTTACTAATAAAAGTGATGCAATCCACTAATTACTATAAATACCTAATTAAAATGTACTACATCCGTCTTAAAATAAGTGTCCAGTTTGATTTTTCCGAGTTAAACTGGTTCAACTTTAACCTTAACTAATTTTGTGTGTGCTATATAATACTTAATGCAAAATATATGAATGGATTGGGTTTTAAGTATATTTTTCATTGGTATAATTTTTATCAAGTATTATACAACAAAAAAAGATTTAAGGTTAAAGTTAAATCAGTTTGACTTTAAAAAGTCAAACTAGACACTTATTTTAAGACGGAGACCCACAAACTTTCTCAACCCTTTACTTGAAGAAATAAAATATAATACTCACAAACAAATCCACTAACTTTCTAGCTTATTGAATACTCCGTCCGTCCCATATTAATAGTCCCTCTTTTTATTTTGGGTTGTCCTAAAATTATTGTCCCCTTTTAAATATAGTTGTGAAGAATGTAGGAAGTTTATCATATTGCACCTAATGATATTAAGAATTACAAACATCATTCAAAGATTTAGGGTCCGTTTGGTTTGTAGATGAGTTTATGATTAGGATTTGAATTTGGATTTAGATTTGGTTTAGGATTTAAATTTGAGTTAAGAGAAAATATTATATTTAATTTAAAATGATTATTTAATTTGTTAGTGGAAGAATTAATAATTAAATTTATTATTTTTTAATATATAAAGAAGAGAGAGATAAAGAGAAATGAAAAACCGGTCCCACACTTTTATTAAAACCTAACCATGTACACTACTTTTAAAAAACCGTTACTATTTGGTTTACAAACCAAAATCCTAATCCTAAAATTTAAACCAAACATTAATTTTACTTTTAATCCCGAAACCTAAAGTTATCCCCACCAACCAAACGGGCCCTTAATTAATTGCATAAGGGCAAAACTGACATTTTACAAAAAAGTAAGAGAGAGAGAATGCAGTGATGATTATGTTTTCTTAAACCGTGTGTTTTTTGTTGGGGGACAATAATTTCAGGACGGAATGAAGTACTTAATAATAGTTATTTTGAGACTTCTTTTAGCGTACAAAACCAAACTTGTGAAACATAGCATGTGCATCACACAAGAAAGTAATAAGAAATAAAAAGAGAAAAGTTCAATATAGACCCATAATTTAGTAAAGATCCAATAAAAAATCATAACCCTTCATTTTCCATCAAATTAAATAAAACTTAGTTTTTACTTTTTTTTAAATTAAATATCTCACAAACCGTTAATCGTTACGCAAAACGAAACATATCATCGCGACGAGAATTAAATCATGTTTCTATAGAGGGGCACTTTGATATACTTTCGCCGAACTTTTTTTTAATTTTGTTTTCACATGTGATTCTGGATAATCACATATGATTCTGATACAAATCATATGTGATTTTTTCAGACGTGACTGAAAAAAAAATAAAAAAAAAAATTCGTCGAAAGTATATCAAAGTGCCCCTATATAGAAAGATGATTTAATTCTCGTCGCAATGGTGTATTTTTTGTCGTTTGACGATTTACCTTTTGCAAGATATTTTATTTTTAAAAAAGAGTTGAAAAGTGATTTTTTTTAAAATAATGAAAAAATGGGTTGCTATGATTGGTACATTGAATTTTTAATAAATGTTGGATCTACATTGATCTCATCTCCAAATAAAAAACAAATCTTACAAAAATGACCAATTGTATGTCAAATCACATGCATATGAGACACTATGGAAAATCTTTATATGAATGGAATCTTAATTTGACAGAATCCAGATTAGGTGCAATATGAGTACAAACTTACAAAGATATCCTTATCAAAATCACAAACATGTGCTTATCTAAATTGAAAACATATATAATGAAGATAATACATTAAACTGTCTTTGTAATTCAAATGAAATTATCAAAGGTATTTTGGCCTGACGGTATGTGAGTGACCCATCAATTAAAGGTTGTTCAAATTTTGTCGAAGAGATATGAGATATAATTTGTTAGATAAGTGGTGTAGGTTTTAAAAATTTGTTGTTCTAAAAATATTCAAATTCAAATGAAATTAAACAAATTAAATACACATATAATGAACATGATATGTTAAATAATTATATTATACTAATTTAAACAAAATTGCCATGTCACAACTTGATACATGATATCGCACACTAATTGAAATCTCTTTGATCATGTGATTTAAAAATATGAAAGCAGTAATTAGTAAAAAGAAAAAAAACAAAGATCAAGTTTAAACTATTTTAGTACTAAAGTTTATATGACAGATATATATAAAATAAAGTATCATACCAAAAGAAATTTTCATTAAAATACAATATCATACCTAATAATTAAGCATTTTGTATATTAAATATACGAATTAGTATGTGTTTGTACATGTTTATGTCGATTGTTATTACATTTTAAATATGTTCGCATTCAATGTATCTACTATTTTTGTTTTTCCATTAACATGCCAATTCATCCGCCGTTAAAAAAAATAAAAAACATGCCAATTCATCCTTTCTTTTCTTGTCACATATAACGTCATCGTCTCAGTTATTTCATTAAAACAAACCAGGATATTGAAACAATAATGTAGTCGTCAGCTACTCAAGTCACCTATATCCTCAGGCCACAACAGGCTTTTGAAGACTTGAAAATGGTGTAACCCATGAGTTGACAATAAAACCGTGGGCCAAGTCAGATTATCAAAAACTTTTTATTTGAAAGGCAAGGGCGTGTTTAGTTGTAAAAAAAAAATCTTATTTTAGAGAGTTTTCACAAAAAAATAAAATTGAAAACCCGTTCAATTATATTTTTTCCAACAATTTTCAAAAATATGAAATTCTCACTTTACAATTTTAAATAGGAAAATGAAAAATCCCAATATATTATTCTTCATTTTTCTCACTAACAAAAAAAAAGACGGAATTTCCCAATCTACAATTCAAGTATCTCATTAGAACTCTAATCACCATTAGTAACATGCTCACCTTCCATCTTTATTGTCGCCGCTCACTGTCACAATTCAAGTTAATCTTTTTTAAAAAGAAAAATATAACTTCAACTAAATAGCTTTTCAATATTTTCAACTCCTCTTTATAAAAATAACCATTCTATTCTTAAAGAATTTAAGGGAAAAAAAATTCTCTATTACTCGTACTATACGCTACCTAAATTTATATATACTCATTAGAAGTGTTATACGACGTCGTTTCCCACACTCACAAAAATACTGTTCATTTTTTTAAAAGGAAAAGGAATATACAACGAAACTAACATTAAACCAAAGGACAAGGTACAAGGATCCCATCACAAAGTCCTGACCACCAAGCTGATCAGGTTTAGGTCCACTAACTCTAATATAAATTATACTTTCTATTGCCAACGTAGCTAAGAGAAAAAATGGTGACGTGTTATCGTCTCTACACCGTCGGATCGAAGAAAAAATTAATCTCACCCGTTTAAAGTAACTTGATCTTTATTTATTAGAGCAAAAGGTATAACAATTAGATATATCTCCTCATTTGGGCCCTACAGGCTGCTACGTCAGCATCTTACTCCCACTCAAAAATACTTTTTCACTCATAACACACCATTATCTCCTCATTTTGGCCCCACCACTCACCATTTTATTTTCTTTTTCATTTTGTTAGTGCAAATATTACGATATTTAATCTATACGATCTCTTTATGTTTTGATGATGACAAACATATAACTTGTAATACGTAACGTAAAGTGCGCAAGTTACTCGTAATCACAAATCATCAATGCATACACGTATCAACATCTCTCGACGTCTCAAGTATGCATCAAGACGGACATTGGTTTACACCCGACGTAAATCACATAAGGTATGTACAAACAATATTAAACTTGTAGGATGATCAAAGAAATAAGTTTTTGTCTTAAACTTTATATTTTTATAAATACAACAAAACTATTTCTCAAAAATTATTTAGACAAATTATTTTTGAATTATAAAGAAATGTTTTATTTGGTAATTATTTTGAATTTCAAAATCTGGTCATTTCCCCCTAAAATAAGTGTCACTTTCACCAGACAAGTTTGTCACCACAAAAAGACAAAAACAGGAGCGTCTGTCGGGGCGGTCCCTTAATTCGGTCGGCGGCCCCCTTAATTATTTGGCGGCCCCCTTATATATCTGGGACCGCCGTTTCCTGACAGGCTGTTTTTCAGCTCCTATAAATAGTGGGTCACCTCCAACTATTTTCACAACCCTTTTGCACGAATTTCTCTCAGTTCTTTCTCTCTCTAGATCTCACTAAATCTCTCTAAATCTTTGATCATTTAACTTGTTTAATCTTGTTTAAATGTGATCCAATCTTCTACTCTTTCCTTCTTCCCTTAAGTGCAAGAGAAGAACTTCGGTCATCTTCAAGATCCAAAGTTATGTAGTCTAGTTAGTCCATTTGTAACATTTGTTACATATAGATCTAGTCCATGTCTTCCAATCTTTAGTAGTGTGTAGATCCAAATGAAGTATATATTTGGATGGGTTTATTGTGGGTTGGTTAGTATTAAGTCTTATTGATTCTAGCTAAGATTAGGACTTGACATCTAGCTTAGTGTCAGAAAATAATGTAAGTGACGCGATTTATGTGTTTAAGCCATAAAACACAAGGTTTGTTATGTTGGGCCATAAAACATAACGGGTTTGGTTGTACCCGAAGAAGGACTCGACATCTAGCTTAGTGTCGGAAAATAATGTAAGCATTGGTATAAGGTTTTCCACCAGCCGAAAGGGAGCATTGTAGATTAGTAGAAGTAACTCTCTAGTTGGATACTCGAGGTATTGGAGTAGGTGCGAAGATGATTTCGTGACCCAACACTATAAATCATCGTGTCGGTTTGCATTTTCTTTTACCTTTCCTTTATTTATTCTATTACATTATCGCTTCCTAATACACTTAGCATTGTGCTTATGATTTGTGTGAATTATTATTGTCCTATGTTTGTGTTTATTCATGGTTGTGTTGCCTTTGTAGTAAAACAATGTGTGTGTGGATAAGATTGGTAGAATATGAACTAGTTATGTAAATCCATCATCGACACTTTCACATAATGTGCAAACTTGATTGGTGATTTGATACAAATGATCTAGTCTGAAAACCTCTTCTGGAGGCGGTCCCCTTAAATAGGGCGGCCCCCTGATGTACTAGGCGGCCCCCATATATTTATGGGACCGCCGACAAAGAGTGATTTAATAATTGATACAAAAGATTTAAAGTTTTTAAAAGGAAACGTATTCACCCCCTCTACGGTTTCCACAATTGGTATCAGAGCCACGTCGCTCTAGTTTTCAAAACAAATAGTTTTTAAAATAGAGTACGATTCATGTATCAAATTACCCATGAAGGGGGACTAAAATAATGAAAGTGTTTTGTTGTTTGATTCGTACTAGGTTTTTTGTTATTAAATATACTTCGTATACTAGCTTAAAAGGAAAAATTTCTCAAAAGAACATAGAAGTGTACACTTATGTTTTGTCCTAAGTCGTAAGAGTAGTAATGATGTATAAAACACAAAATTTATGTGTTGGAACAAGTTTTTAAAGTCTTATGTTCTACAGTTAAGTTACAAAATGATTTTGAACAAAAAAACGTATTTTGAGGTCACTGGTGGCGGTCCCATAAATGTTCGGGCGGCCCCTAAATATATCTGGGGGCCGTCATCTTTATGGAGGCCGCCTGTCTGTTTTGTCAGTTTTGGCAAACTTCGAAAAATCATATAAAATCAACCGTAAGTCCGTAGAAGTCGTGCCACCCGCTATTTAGAAGATAATTGAGTCTAGTTTCATTTAAAATTACTTCCAAGTCTTTATTCTAAACTTAAGTCAGTCAGAAATGCAAAATACTATATAGTGGTCAAAATTATATGTTTCGGTTTGACGTAAAACTTGAAGTTTAACCTTTTCTTCAAGTCGAGCATTTAAGTCACTTATCCTTGAAAACATTGATCTTGATTAATTTTTAAAATGGGGAGGAAACTATTTTTGTTTTCAAATAAAACCAAGCTATGTATACATCGTTATATCTAATACACAAAACGACGATGAATATCCTTATATGTATGCTAGATGATTATGTGTGTTTAACTTTTGTTTCAACTTGGTTAATAGATATTAATAAGTAATCATTACTATTTGTAATTGAGCTAATTATATATCTAAACACATGTGCCATGTATGGTATTTGTATGTTACGAGTTTTCCGTATTATGCCTAATAGGAATTACGCTAGATTTCTTGCGTAAAGTTGCAAAATTATTTGTGCATTGCATATAGGCATAGATCACTATATTTACAAGTGTTACATAAACATCTGTGTAGATTATTTGAGTGAGTAACCCATTTTAGAAACAAGAGTTAATGTAATTTGTCAGTGTGTGAAAAATAATTCTTAAGAACTAAGTATAAAAATCCGTCACTTAAATAATTCCAACACATCAACTCTCTTCTAACAAGATGTCTAAATCTTTTCATCGTCTTGCTTTGTTTGACCTTGGGTTGGTTAAACAAAAGAAAATATCATATTAATACATTAGTATTTAAGTAAAAAAAATTATATTTTTTAAAAACTTTTGCTTGTGCTTGCATTGTTCTAACACACACACACATAATTATATTCTTTTTATAAACATATAGTATTTTACAAAAGATTATGTTGTATTAAAATGGTTAAAAAATCATTCATACACTAAAACAATGTCAAAACTATGCATACTAAGGCATAACAACAAATAGTTTTTTCGCACAAGCAAACATATGACAATCCAGAATAAGAAATTTAACTTGTCATTATTCATCAACCTCACGACTTACACTATCTTATATTAATGGACACTATAAAAATCATTTATTTGTCTTCTTTAAAAGAGTGTTCGTGAGGGTCAAGAAAGATTTTGAATATATATCAACTCATTATTCAAACTATGATTGATATTATTATCGAATCTAATTGATAAGTTTTTGAGTATGGACAAGAAATTAGATTTTTATTTGTCTAGCTTTAAGATTATATCAAAATAAAAACATGAGATATTACTTAAACTACATACTCAATCACACTTAATTGATATGAAAATAACGACATCCTCTTCCAAGACGATAAGAATATGCATCAGATCATAACTCACACTTATGTAGATGATGTCATATTAAGTCTACTTGTCCAATAGTTGTGTTCTAAATATTTGGCAAATATATATGCATAAAATACACAATGAAGTGGGATTGACGACTTGAATGTCTTGTCCAAAATATTCAAGTAATTTACCTTGCAATGCAATTGGTAAAGTCATCATCTCCAAAAAGCCAAACATGAGCAAACGCACAACATATGTAACTTTGCTTAAACAATTCAAAAGCACCACTCAAAACTCAAACTATTTTCCCATCAAAACTCTCTCTTACTTTATCAAATAAGCATAATATTTCTTCTTCACCAAATGAGAACCATTTAACCATCTAAGGTTAGAATTAGGAAGAATTGAACATATTCCACAAACCATTTTTGTGCTTTCTTTCAATAGGTGATCGTAAGGGGATTTTGAATATGACGATGATTATTATTCTAAAGATAATCAATCTCATTATTCAATCCAATTACAAATTTGGAATATGAACATGAAATCGAGATTAGGATTTATCTAGATCACGGAAATATCAATCAAATGACCATAGATATTTTCCCTTGTCTACACGTTTAAGCATCCTCAGTTATTACATGAAATCATGAAGTCGATTGCAAGACAACAAGATTAGTCATCGAATTGCAATTCATACTTGCAATGAAGATGTTTCATTGAGTCTAAAGTGTTTAAATGTTGTGTTATTAGCTATGGTCAAATTATACATGCTAAACTTAACACACTCTAAGTAGGATTGACGACTTATGAATTTCCATCGGGAAACTCATAAGTACTCCAACTTGATAAGCAATACTTGGATGTCATTTCCGAAAACTCAAACCGAGAACCCTTATAACTTATATAAATTTCTCTTAATAACCAAATATCAACACCATCTCCCAAATAATGGAAAAATTATCCTTGCCCAAATTTGGCACCTCCACAGATCGATGGGCCTTTCATCCTAAATTCATCTTAGGTTTAGGTAGATCCGCCCTATGGCATTAGATTTAAACATCTTCCTCTTGTCAAATCTCTTGCTTAAAAGTCTAACATAGATGTAACTAAACTTTAGTTAATCATCATTATTTCTACAAAGAAACAAACACAAGATCTATTGAGGTAAATAAACTTAATTGGATTTCTTTCATAAAAGACATGCAAATGTGCATTCTTTGAACATCCTCAATATAGAGCATTACACATTGTCACTTTTAAGCATACTCCTAGGTCCTAGATGGCTTATTCCTTCTAAAACTTAAAATAGCATGCTTCCTCTCTCATTCAACCATAGAATTCCACATATCTTGATTAGGATTATGTGAACCGAAATTAAAGCATGTTAGTTGAGTTATATTAGGCTTTGTATGAAAAAGATAATACCAAATTTTTATCTTTGCTACCTTCATTAGGAAAATCTAGAATTCTATATTAGTCTAACATATAATGACTACAAGAATCTAATGCACTAGAAATTCAATTTAGACCTAACTGGTTAATTGCTTCAAGAGTGAAGTTGGATTCATGGTATAACCGTAAAAATGGTCATGTTTTAGCCTAATTGAGCACCACTATGTATTCTTCATATTCATTCTCTAATTTGATTATAGGCTCTTCTTAAATATGCCTAATGAGTAGTTCAACATCGATAGACCCTTGTATTTTCATTAGGATGCACACTAAGCAATTAGAAAATAGGTTTCCTTGGTCCATCTCGAACTACATGCAATTTCACATATGTGCCTTTAAAAATTTACAAGATGAAAACGGCTCCCACTAAACAGATAAATGACATATATGCTCTCATGTTTATCATAATGCTCAAGTTATTTGCTTAGCTATAGAATGGATGTTTTGTTGTAAAAGCGCTTGCCTTTTTCTAGCAATTTAGATAAAATATCTCTTTGTTCATCTAAATAACACATGCTCCTAAGTGCTGAATGCTAACATGCTTTACATGATGATTACATTTAAAATTATCATGTTTTGTTTGCGTCATCTTAATATGCCTTCCATGTATTAATTGTGCACCAACACTAGTTAGTGTTGAAGTATGATAAATAAGGTTTAGATGTCAACAGTCTATACTTAATCTTGTTGCTTATTGCATTGATGCATGCATAGAAACTTGCATCTTGTATAATGTATGTCCATAGTACATCTATGTATATATTTTCTCACACTATAATATCTTTCTTCGCGTCCGGGTCACAAATCTAAAAAGTCAAAAGAGTCGCAAAATGGTATTAAATCTCTTAGAGTCTTCACTCACACACTCCTTTGATCATCATCTTACTTTCTTCCAAATCATCCACTCTTTCATCAAGAAAAGGTTAGATACAAATCTAACGCTCCTCCAAGTAGGTTTGACAACTTAAATATTTCATCCGAAATATTCAAGTATCTTTAACTTGCGATCGCAAACGTTAAAGGTCATATCTGAAAATCCCTATTCAAGCCTTTTAACAACATAAGTTAAAACGCTCTCCTTTTCTCTTCGACGAAACATTCTTTCTCTTCGACGAAAACATTCTTTCTTTCGACGAAAACATTCTTTCTCTTCTACGAAACATTCTTTCTTTCGACGAAAACATTCTTTCTCTTTGACGAAAACATTTTTTCTCTTCAACGAAAACATTCTTTTCTCTTAGACGAAAACATTCTTTCTCTTCGACGAAACATTCTGTCTCTTCAACGAAAACATCCTTTCTCTCTGATGAAAACATTTTTTATTATTCGACGAAAACATTATCTCTCTTCGACGAAAACACTCTTTGTCTTTCGATCACACATCTTCCTTCTCACTCAACTACGCCTCTTCAACCATAGAGATGGCTAATCTCTTTCCTCCACTATTTCCGCTACCACCTTTAAGACAATCGTATACCTCGTCGTGTGATTGTTCTGTGAACATTCGCAATGCTCAGGAAGAGCTACATAACTTTTTGAGTATAGTTTATCGTACGCTAACAACCATCCGTCTTGACATTGTCAAGCTCATCGTCTCTATCTTCGTTTGTTTTCTTCTTCTTTATTATTATTATTATTATTATTATTATTATTATTTATTATAAACATCACTTGATTATAATAATAGGGATTACAGCAAATTAGAGGGAAGCCGAGATACTATCTGGGCTCCCACTCCTTTAGCAATAGAAAAACAAATCCTATTAAAAATGTGAACAGCAGCACGGCCACCCATATCTTGAGCGATGGAAACTTTCGGACCCGCTTTAGTAAAGTCAACCGCATCCATGTCTCAAGTTCCCCCAAAGAAGAAATGAAAATGGAGAAAAATCCGTATCCAATAGCTGCACACTTAGCCATATACTTACTACGTTTGCGTTGTGCAACATCAATCACCGCCCGACCAGGCACGAAACCAACCATCCCAGTCCGAGTCAAAGGTGAGGACCCTGTCAAACCCACACACACATCAAGCCCTCCCTCCCACGAATAGAGTAACATATCCGCAGGACGTAAGGCTTTGTCACAACCTCCACTAAGCCCAATGTCAACTTCATTGCCAGCCTAAATCCCTGACCGAAAACAAATGTCTACCAAGGTATCACGCACCGTGTTATGTCGATGCTTGATACCAATAACGCCAGCGCATGACACAGCATGGTCCCCATAAACATCCCCCGTGAAGACCTTAGAACAAGTTGAGCACGGCTTTGAGACCGAAAATAAGGGAACACCTAACCGGTAACATAAAACACAACGGTAAGTTTTACCGTTCATTGTTTGTCCCAACCCAGAGATCGGAACCACACGAAGCCAGTCCGAAGTATGCTCTTCCCTTTGAGATTGCCACAAGGCCATCTGCCAAGGAGATAAACAAAAAGAAGATTCGGCATCCTTAGTAACCTGAGTGAAGTATATATCTGCCATTTTCTTCATTAGTTTGGGGGCAGCGACCTCACTAGAATTACTTAGAAAATCAATCCTCATAGCATTGTTAAACATACACAAAGCGTCATCGAAAGTGGAACCAAAAGCTACTATATCAACATGTCGAAGGAGCTTGGTCTGCAAAGCAGCAGACTGCCAACGTGAGGCAATAAAGGCATAATTCAAAACATCACCTGCTGAATAAACACCAAGCCCCCCAAATGCGAATGGTAAAGTGGCTAGTCTCCATTTCCAGTCGCCAAACCCCGGTCCAGAAGCCGTGACAATACGCTCCAAAGCACAACGAAGAGCCATGTCAAAAGAAAGTTGAGCCGACTTAAAGACACGAGGGGGGCATGTGCGCATAGCAAAGTATAGTTTAGAAATCCCCGCACACGCCCGACACAAGATCTATTGAGGTAAATAACCTTAATTGGATTTCTTTCATAAAAGACATGCAAAGGTGCATTCTTTGAACACTCTCATTATAGAGCATTACACATTGTCACTCTTAAGCATACTCCTATGTTCTAGATGACTCATTCTCTCTTAAACCTACAACAACTTGTTTGCTCTATCATTTAACCTTAGAATTCCACACATTTTAATTAGGATTATGCGAACCAGAATTAAAGCATGTTAGTTGAGTCATGTTAGGCCATTTATGATAAGATAATACAAATTTTATCTTTGCTACACTTCATTAGGCAAATATAGGAATTCTATTTTGTCTAACATGAGAATGACTACTGGAGAATCTATTGCACTAGAAATTCAATTTGACCTAACGGTTGAATTGCTTCCAAGAGTGAAGTTGGGTTCGTGGTATAACCCGTAAAAATGGTCGTGTTTAGCCTGAATTGAGCACCACTAGTGATAGTCTCATATTCATTCTCTAATTTGATTAAATGCCTCTTCCTAAATATGCCTAATGATAGTCTACATCGATAGACTTTGTATTTCATTAGGAGTGCACACTAAGCAAGTAGAAATTAGGTTTCTCCTTAGTCAATCTAGACTACTTGCATTTCACATATGTGCTTTGAAGGTTCAAGATGATAACGTGCTCCCACGTAATGCAATTATATGCTTTCATGTTTATCTTAATGCTCAATGTTTATTTGCTTAGCTATTGAATGCATGTTTGTTGTAAAAGCGTTTGCCTTTTTCTAGCAATTTAGATAAAATATCTCTTAGTTTATCTAAATAACACATGCTCCTAAATGCTAAATGCTAACATGTTTTACATGATGATTACATTTAAAATTATCATGTTTTGTTTGCGTCATCTTACATAACTTACATGTTAATTGTGCACCTACACTATGTTAGGTTAATGTATGATAAATAAGGTTTAGATGTCATACAGTCTTACACATTAAACTTGTTGATTATTGTGTTGATGCATGCTTAGATAAACTTGCATGCTTATATCTATATGTCTTATACATCTATGTATATATTTTCTCACACTAGAATATCTTTCTTCGCGTCCGGGTCACTAATCTAAATTTTCAAAAGAGTCATAAAATGGTCTTAAATCTTCTAGAGTCTTCCTTCACACATTTCTTTAATCACCATCTCCCTTTCTTCCAAATAATCCACTCTTTGTCACGGAAAAGTTAGATGCAAATCTAATACCATTCCAAGTAAGTTTGACAACTTAAATATTTCATCCGAGATATTCAAGTATCTTTAACTTGCAATCGCAAATGTTAAATGTCATATCCGAAAATCCCTATTCAAGCCTTTTAACAACATTAGTTAAAACGCTCTCCTTTTCTTTTCGACTACAACTCCTCTTCTCTTCGACGAAAACATCTTTCTCTTCGACGAACACATTCTTTCTCTTCAACAAAAACATTCTGTCCCTTCGACGAAATATTCTTTCTCTTCGAAGAAAACATTCTTTCTCTTTGACGAAAACACTCTTTATCTTTCGATCACACGTCTTCCTTCTCACTCAACCTCGCCTCTGCAACTATAGAGATGGCTAATCTCTTTCCTCTACTATTTCTGCTATCACCTTTAAGATAATCTTATACCTCGTTATGAGATTGTTTTATGAACATTCACAATACTCGAAAAGACCACCATCCGTCTTGATATTGTCAAGCTCGTCGCCTTCATCTTCATTTGTTTTCTTCTTTATTATTGTTATTATTATTATTATTATTATAATTATTATTATTATTAACACACCAAAGATACGTCACCATTTTCTTCGGGACAATGTCTTAATGGAAACATCTCCATTCGAATAGGTTGCGTCTGAAGATAACATCGTCGACATTCTTTCTTTACCCCTCAATCGCGAATCGTTAAATTGTCTTTGTCTAGGTCTAGGAATGATAGAACACATTCCGTAAATCTTTCTCTTCTTTTCTACTAGTCTTGATTCTAGTCTATTCTCTATTCCATGCATCGTGGCAACTTAACTACTTCATTCAAAGTACTTTGAGTATTTTTAATTAGCGAAATGCAAATTAAAATGTTACTCCTTTCACAAAATTCGTCAAGCCCTAAACTCCTCTCCTGTTGGCGGTCCGGCAGCCCCAGATCTATTCTGGCGGCCCCCAAAATATATCTGGTACCGCCGGTAGCAGGCTTGAGATATCTGTCATTTCTTTTCAAATCATTAAATGAACTCACCCTCTCTCTTTTCTGCTGCTAAGAGATGACGTCTTTCCTACACCCAAACCTATGCCCAATGTCTCTCTATAGATAAATGGGTCATCCTCACATCCTAACACTCACAAGCATCATTTCTTATGTTGTTAATATTCAAGTGAATTTCATAATGAAATGCGTCTCATTCTCAAATACAATCCTTACAATCGTCATACTCACAAATCTCCTCACATCTTGGTCCTCACTTCTCGTAAACCTCTTTTCTCACCTCGAATGGTCTTTTCACTTCTAAACGGTTCCTCTCTTTCTTAATAATCTTCTCACTTTGGATAGTCGTCTCACTTCTAATAGTCCTTTTACTTTTGACGTTTCTTCTCACTTCTAAACGTTCTTTTTCACTTCTAATAAGTCTTGTCTCCTCTAACGTTTTCTCTCACGTCTAAACGTTTCTTCTCTTTTAATAGTCTTGTTACTATTAAAATTCCTCCTATATCTCTCCTAACTTAATTATTTCATCCGAAATATTTAAGTAATTTGCGAAATGCAAATGTCACTCCTTCGCTAAACTTGCCACTTTCTAGAAAGTGAAGAACATAAAGAAGATATTCAATCTTCAAGTGTTATTGAGTCACCACATTGTTGAGTCTCTCATCATTCTTCCACCATGAAAGAACTACCTCATTTCACATCCCACCTTTGTTCCTCAACATTGTCAACCAACAAAACACCAAACAAACCTTTGAATTCCCAATCATCCACTTTTGTCTCGATAGGATCATATGCACATCAATTGTTAGTGCAAATGATATATCAATCTTTTCTATCAACCTCTCGTCAACACGTTCATTCTTTAGTATCACTCATCCATTCCCACTTTTTAGCTCTATGGAATCATTTTCATTCACATATGATAACATCAAATAACGTCTATTTTATAGCATCGTTTATCCTACGATATTAAACCATTTTGTATAGTTATTGCAAATAATTGTTACTAAATCGTTTATATTTGAGAATTGCAGTAATTATAGAGTAATTGGTGAAACATAGCAAAAGGCGCGCATTCTGGAGCTTAAATGAAGATATTTTGAAGATTACTATTCTAAAGACTAATACGCCGTATCCATCAAGAAGATACGGCATATCCGTGTCTGCACTCACCAAAGACCACAGAAGATTAAAGACCAATACGCCGTATCCAGAGGACTCAATACACCGTATTCAAGATATGGAATCAATATAATATCTGGAGGATATAAAACGTGGTCCCTACTCCAAGAAAATCCTAATACGCTGTATCTAACCCATTAGATACGCCGTATTGAACCGACTTCCAGACATTATAAATAGAAAACTCAAAAATGAGTTTTAAGTGTGCTAAATCATATTCTTGATACCTAAACCACAAAAGTTGATTTTCAGAGGTGAAAAGGAGCAGAAGAGATCGAGCAACGTATTCAATTCCATAGGAGACATCGTGTAATTCCATATACTTTAGTAATCGTTCAGTTTTTGGTATCATTCGTTAAGTCGGTTAGTTTACCTTGGCTAAATTATTACTCTTGTATTTATTATGTCGTTTGAAGGCTAATACCTTCGGGTATTAGCCATTATTATGAAGATCTGAATGTTTGGTATTTGTTTATATCGATTTCTTGATTTATCGTTG